>JARQOD010003686.1:0-62258 GCA_033576555.1 Oophaga sylvatica | reverse complement strand
AGCACCCCTTTGTTTGCTTTGGGGCCCGCTACCAGCCCCCACCCAGTCTGCATCGGGCCCGCTCCAGCACCCAAAACCCCAGTCTCCCGGGCCCCCTCTCCAGCAGCCATCAGCCCTAGCATCTGGCCCCCCCCCCGAAGCCCATCAGTCTAGCATCTGGCCCCCCTCCCAGAAAACCCTCCAGTCTGCACTGGTCCCCTTACCAGCCCCCTCCGTCTAGCTTTGGGCCCCCCCCCTCCCAGCAGTACCCCGTGGGAGCATCGGGCCCCCCCTACCAGAAAACCAATCCAGTCTAGCTCTGGAACCCTACCGCAGCCCCCCCCAGTCTAGCTCTTGCCTCCAACCGTCTAGCTCTGGCCCCCTTCCTGCAGCCCAACCAGTCTAGCTTTGGGACCCCTCAGCAGCCCTGTTAGACCTGGCCCCTTACCGAGCCCATCAGCTAGCATCGGGCCCCGCTACCGCAGCCTTTAGTTAGCTCGGGCCCCCTACCGAGCCCATCCAGCTGCATCTGACCCCCTACCAGCAGCCCCAAAAGTCTAGCACCGGGCCCCCCCCCTACCGCACCCATTCCGTTAGTTGGGCCCGTACCAGAGCCATCGGACTAGCACCTGGCACCCCTTAACAGCCCATCCAGCTAGCATTGGCCCCCCTCCCAGTAGAAATCCGTCTAGCTTTGGGCCCCCCCTAACAGCACCCAATCCAGTCTGATTGGCCCCCCCTCCCAGAGCCCATGTTTGCTCTGGCCCCGTACCAGCGCCCATCCAGTCTGCTTTTGGGCCCCCCCTCCCAGCACCCCTCCAGTCAAACCCCCTGGTCCCCCCCAGCAGCCCATCAGTCTGTATCTGGCCCCGTATCCAGCCCTCGAGACTAGCTCTGGTGCCCTTACATTACCCAAAATCCAGCAGAACCTGGCCCCCTACCGCAGCCCATCCAGTTTAGCACCTGCCCCCCCTACGAGCGCCACCCAGCCCAGCTTTGGGCCCCCCCCTACAGCAGCCATCAGTTTGCCCCGGGCCCCCCATACATCACCCCTCCGTCTGCACCTGGCCCCCCCCCTACCGAGCCATCGTCTGCTCTGGCCCTCTACCGCAGCCCATCCGTTAGACTGGCCCCCTACAGCCCCCCATCCGTTTAGCATTGGTTCCTCCCAGCAGCCCATCCAGTCTAGCTCTGGCCCCCCCCAACCAGCAGCCCATCCAGTCTAGCATCTGGCTCCCCTAACAGCAGCCCATTCAGTCTAGCATCTGACCCCCTACCAGCAGCCTTATCCAGTCTAGCATCTGGACCCCCTACCAGCAGCCCATCCATTCTAGCATCTGGCCCCCCTACCAGCAGCCCATCCAGTCTAGCATCTAGCACACCTACCAGCAACCCATTCAGTCTAGCATCTGGCAACCCCTACCAGCAGCCCATCCAGTCTAAATTCTGCCCCGCCTTCCAGAAGCCCATCCAGTCTAGCATCTGGCCCCTACCAGCAGCCCATCCAGTCTAGATTCTGCCCCCCCCCCTACCAGCAGCCCATCCAGTCTAGCATCTGGCCCCCCTACCAGCAGCCCATCCAATCTAGCATCTGGCAACCCCTACCAGCAGCCCATCCAGTCTAGATTCTGCCCCCCTACCAGAAGCCCATCCAGTCTAGCATCTGGCCCCTACCAGCAGCCCATCCAGTCTAGCATCTGGCCCCGCTACCAGCAGACCATCGAGACTAGCACCTGGCAGCCCTTACAGCAGCCCATCCAGTCTAGCATCTGGCACCCCTACCAGTAGAACATCCAGTCCTAGCATCTGGCCCCCCTACCAGCAGCCCATCCAGTCTAGCATCTGGCCCCCCTACCAGCAGCCTATCCAGTCTAGCATCTGGCCCCGCTACCAGCTGCCCATCCAGTCTAGCATTTGGCCCCCCTACCAGCAGCCCATCCAGTCTAGCATCTGACCCCGCTACCAGCAGACCATCGAGACTAGCATCTGGCTGCCCTAACATTAGCCCATCCAGTCTAGCACCTGGCCCCCATACCAGCAGCCCATCCAGTCTAGCACCTGTCCCCCCTATGAGCAGTCCATCCAGTCCAGCATTTGGCCCCCTACCAGCAGCCCATCCAGTCTAGCACCTGGCCCCCATACCATCAGCCCATCCAGTCTAGCACCTGGCCCCTCTACCAGCAGCCCATCCAGTCTAGCATCTGGCCCCTCTACCAGCAGCCCATCCAGTCTAGCACCTGGCTCCCCTACCAGCAGCCCATCCAAATTTCAAAAAATACATACACACGCTCCCTTGTGAACAAGCTAAACGCGAAACGTGCGTCAGGGGTGCTGCAGCCGCAATCAGGTACGGTCTCCTACCAGCAGCTTACTATTTTCAACACTAGTGTTGAGCGATATTGCTCGATATCTAAAAATATCGTATCGAAATTGTATCGCCGATAGCACTAAATATCGTCGATATCCGATTTCGATAGCGGAAGTCCCATGTAAGTCTATGGGAACAAAATATTGAAATTAAAAAAAACCTTTATTTCCTTGTAAACACTAAATATACACACATAGAATACATATATATATATACATGTCATTGTGACATATATATATACATATATTTATAGTTTATACACTTCTACATAGTAAAATCGACTCTAATTCAATTGCCGGGTAAAGACGTGACATACCCCATAGAAGTCGACGGGCTCGGTGCCGAGTACCCCGAAAACCTCTGTCTCTGTGCGACTCAACTTGGGCTTCACGAACAGGATTCTGTAGCTCGCTATAAGCGAGTCCTGTGTGCCTGAATTGCACTGGTTTTGTGCTTGAGAATTGCTAAAATCATTTGAGAATGTATTTGCCATTTTTCCGCCATATCTGCGTCACGACGAGGCACTGGTGAAGAAGAAGGGCGTGCTCTTCGTGGGTGTCACTCACTCAGTGGCGTGAAAACGATGGCCGCCCACTGTAAATGGTACTGCAATGTAAGATCGTGCCCCACAGCTCTTCAGTTCCGCCTCCTCATCCTCCTCAGTGTGCGGAAACTAACACGAAGGTCCCGCCTCACTACAAAAGAGGGGCCCTCTCCAGATGCTAATGACACATGTGACTTGGCAGAGATGGCTAATGGACACGACGAGCAGAAGTGTGAAGGCCCTGAAGAGATGGAGCAGTCAGAGCTCTCCCCCACGGAAGCGACCCGATCGCCACAGAATCACCGTTGGGCACCCGGCCTGTAAACCCTCCTACGCTGCAAGAAGCGGAGGATACCCTAAGAGGCCTGGCCCGGCACCGGGAGGAGGTCGCCAGGATGGAAGCCAGCTGGCGTGCCCTAAAAATAAACTTGGAGCGGCGCCAATCCCTCTTACCTGAAGTGTCTGTACCGGAAGGTGAGGCACCCGTTCTAGTAGAGGAGTCCTTGCAATGTGATCCGGTTGACGTTGTCGCAGTGGAGGCACCCGTTCCTGCAAAAACCGCAGCACCGTCAGCAGCACCCAGATCCCGCTGTCTGCCCCCGTCGCTGAGACAGAAGAAGCGACACCCGTCCTCATGGAGGAGGCCGCGCAGGCACCAGAGCACTACCTGCCTGTACCGGAGCCCCGACTGTCATCTGATTTAGAGCCGTCTGCTTCCTCCACAGGGGAGCGCCGCCAGGACTGGGGGGCAACAGGAGAGCTGCCGCAAACCGGACACTGTAAGCTGCAGTGGAGTGGTGGAGACATGGAGCAGCTGGTGGAGGAGAATTTCAACCGGCGTCAGGAGGAAGAGTGGAGACGTTGGGAGCGGGAAGCAGAGCGACAAAGGGAGCAGCGAGAAACCCTAAAACTTCGCCAACGTCACCTGGAGAAGGACCGGGCAGATAAGGACCGGATGAGAAAGGATAAAGGAACCCTGAGTGAGCCGCGGCGTAAGGGTGCAGTACGGAACTTTAAATTGAAAGGTGGTTGGGGCTTCATCAAGGAGCCTGGACTTTATTTAGAAGTCTTTGTGACCCGGCGGGACGTGGAGGCTCACCTCCCAGAAGGACACTCGGGGAGGGACCTGTTGCCAGGAGACTTGGTGACTTACACCCGACACTGGGGTTACAATGGGTGGTACGCCCTAAATGTTACCAGGTGCGACCCCTACTCCCCAGTGTGTGAGGAACCTGTGAGACCCTCGAAGCCTTCAGCCTCCCACATCCAGGCCTCTGCAAAAGTGCCCACCCCACGCCGTAAATCTTCCCAGCCTCCCTCAGTGGTCTCTGTGTAGCCCTGGTGTGTGAAGGCACACGCAGTACCCTGGAGGATGTGTGGAGAGATAGCAGTTTAATGCTAAATGAACATTCATTCCAACATGCACTTAGACACGCCCACAGGTTTATAAGCTTGTGACATCAGCAGGGAGTGTTCAGTCAGAGAGTGTCCTGTCTTCAGTCAGTTCAGTTTGTCTGAGGAGACAGTCAGTCAGCGAGAAGTCTGTGCAGGAGAGAGGAGTGAGCTGCAGATAATTCAGACGCCTGTCTAGAGGACGGTAGAGGTTCAGAGACGTGCTCCTGCCTAAAAGTATTACTGGTATTCTGCTAGCAAGCTCTGGAAGGAACTAAGAAGGAACTGACTGATATATATATCTGTGAAGTGAGGGATGCTTATGCTACCAGCACGGGCAAGGCGAAAGGCACAGTGGTAGATATTGTGAGTGCTTTAGGATTGGAAGTCCTGCACTGTTAACCGGTTACTGGGACCGAAGCATCACCATAGCTTCATGCATGGTGGTAGAAGAACCAGATTTATTGGAGGGAACTACGCTTCATGCTAGTTGGACTCGTCATATTGGAAGTAAAGGAGGCCCCTAACTTGCCCAGCTGCTATCTCGAAATACATCCTCCTTGGATCAGCCTCCCTGGGACCTGCTTGAACATCTTACAAGTAAAGGTATGGAAAGACGCTGACCGTGTGAGACTGTGTTCTTTATCTGCACCCGACTTCACAAATCCCATAGACTTTGAGGGACCAGTCCCACCTGTAGGGGACCCGACATCTAGCTGCCTCACCATCCCCTCAGAGATCTACAGCAGCGCTGGTACAAATTACCAGAATACTACAGGTGGCGTCACGAACTGTACATAAATCAATCCCCTGTAAATATATCCCCAACATACGCCAGACCGCCCGGGCCACAGACCGAGCCACAGCTACCTGTGACAAAATCCCCATAGACTTCTACGGGCTCGGCTCTGAGTACCCCATTGCCCTGGTAATCCACAATTGTGGTGGCGGGTCGACACAACTTGGCGTCACGAACAGGATCCGAAACTTGCAGCATTGCGAGCCCTGTGTGCCTGTGGAGTGTTTTGATGAAAAAGACTGTTGCTATTGTTTGGCGCTAAAATCCGCCATTTTGCCGCCATATTCGCGCCCTCAGGCGCTGGAGAAGAAGGTGGGCGGACCTGAAAAAGCGCGCAAAGTCTTGGACACGCCCCCAACCTGCACCCCAAACTGCATAGCAATCTGCGTCGCAAACCGCATCGCAAATTGCATCGCAAAATAGAGCTGCAGGTCCTGCGACAGGAAGTGAACGCTCTGACATCAGAGCGCCTGCGACGAAGGTCCTGTCCCCACCGAAAAGGAATGAAGGAGACAGAGAGACGCTGGCGTGCCCTGAAACAGCGGCTGCTGTGGGACGCAGTGTTCTCTCCTACAAGCATAATGCCGTCTCCTGAATTCCCAAGTTCCCTGCTGAGGAAGGCTGAAGAGAAACCGGAGGCTGCCCCCAAAAGTACCGATCCTGATCCCACCGATGGAGCGGTGGAGGCAAAGGAGGTTGAGGAGGTACCGCCAGTTCCGGAACGCCCGCCCGGCCAGGAGGCCGCAGCAGATGATCAATCCCTGGTAGGGACACCGGCGGGGACCCAGCCGTCAATGATGGAGAGCGACTGGGAAGAGATGGAGCAGCGACAGCAGCAGGTTAGTGCGTCCTCAATTGAGCCATTGCGCACACCTGCTTCCTGCTCTGCATCACACCAGCATTGTGCATCGGCATCGCCCCCTGCGTGCATCTCCGTATCGCAATCGGCGACCCAATCTACATCGCAATCTACGGTCCAATCTACATCGCAATCTATGGTCCATTCTACATCGCAATCAGCAGTGTACATGACGACGCGCACAGCGACTGTTTCTACATCGCAAAAGCAAGTGGCTATTACTGTAACGCAGACAGCGTCGCATAAAGTGGAAGCACTCGTTGCGCCCCTGATGGTTCATACAAAGACTGTTGCGACTCAAACTCAGATAGCAGGTCACGACTTGTTAGTGCTGGGATCAAGGGATCATCGCATTGTTCCAGCCCGTGTAACAGAAGTTAATAAAGAAATGTGAAGAACGGTAGGACCCAGACAGGGTTTACCGCAGCTGAGAAGATGTATATAAGTTTTTATAAAAGTGAAAGTAGTTTGTACCGTTAATATGAAAAATGTCTATTTAATACTTTGTGTATTTTTCTATGTTTAATGCAACGTTCAAGATATTCGTACCTCCCGGATGGGAAGAAGTTAATGTTTGTTGTTATGCATAAACAAAATTTTCTGTCTTCTTGTATTTCACAGCCCGGGAGTGCTGTCTTTTACCATGGGGGAATGTGTAGCCCTGGTGTGTGAAGGCACACGCAGTACCCTGGAGGATGTGTGGAGAGATAGCAGTTTAATGCTAAATGAACATTCATTCCAACATGCACTTAGACACGCCCACAGGTTTATAAGCTTGTGACATCAGCAGGGAGTGTTCAGTCAGAGAGTGTCCTGTCTTCAGTCAGTTCAGTTTGTCTGAGGAGACAGTCAGTCAGCGAGAAGTCTGTGCAGGAGAGAGGAGTGAGCTGCAGATAATTCAGACGCCTGTCTAGAGGACGGTAGAGGTTCAGAGACGTGCTCCTGCCTAAAAGTATTACTGGTATTCTGCTAGCAAGCTCTGGAAGGAACTAAGAAGGAACTGACTGATATATATATCTGTGAAGTGAGGGATGCTTATGCTACCAGCACGGGCAAGGCGAAAGGCACAGTGGTAGATATTGTGAGTGCTTTAGGATTGGAAGTCCTGCACTGTTAACCGGTTACTGGGACCGAAGCATCACCATAGCTTCATGCATGGTGGTAGAAGAACCAGATTTATTGGAGGGAACTACGCTTCATGCTAGTTGGACTCGTCATATTGGAAGTAAAGGAGGCCCCTAACTTGCCCAGCTGCTATCTCGAAATACATCCTCCTTGGATCAGCCTCCCTGGGACCTGCTTGAACATCTTACAAGTAAAGGTATGGAAAGACGCTGACCGTGTGAGACTGTGTTCTTTATCTGCACCCGACTTCACAAATCCCATAGACTTTGAGGGACCAGTCCCACCTGTAGGGGACCCGACATCTAGCTGCCTCACCATCCCTCAGAGATCTACAGCAGCGCTGGTACAAATTACCAGAATACTACAGGTGGCGTCACGAACTGTACATAAATCAATCCCCTGTAAATATATCCCCAACATACGCCAGACCGCCCGGGCCACAGACCGAGCCACAGCTACCTGTGACAAAATCCCCATAGACTTCTACGGGCTCGGCTCTGAGTACCCCATTGCCCTGGTAATCCACAATTGTGGTGGCGGGTCGACACAACTCCTCAGCAGCCCCAGCTATGGACATGATAAGTATAGTTGGCCCGTACCCGGCGCCTGTTAGGCCCCCTGGGGTTCGTACAGTCCGTGACATAGGGCTCCAGACCCGGAGGGAGATGAAAGAGGTGGCCACACAGACCCAGATAGCGGGTCACGACGTCACTGTACAGGCCACACGACCTCATCAGGTCCTGGTGGTCCTTGGTGCCTCGGATGTTTGGCAATCTCAAGAAGAGTAACAGGTGGTACCTGGAAGAGGCCAGCCAAAGAAGTCTAAATAACCCGGACAGGGTCCCTGTATGTAAATAGTTAAATTGTTTATGTACCCGGACGGGTGAATGTTCCTAAAAAAGTTTTTTAATTTAATAAAAAAAAACAAAACACAGTTTTCATTTCTTTTATTATTGTCTCATCCTGCGACGCCATCGATCTCCTGTAAAAAAATGGAAAAAAAAAAAGTATACCACCTGACTGACGCAGTCCAAAGTAACGAGTGTCCCACGACGATCCAGCTCTGCTACATCAGAATGACAGGCAGAGCCTGTCATCCCGGCACAGCACAGCTGATTACCTGCTTCCCCGGCGGTGACGTCATCGGACTGACTGCTTTACGGCCGGGATTACCCTGCAGTCACTGCAGTTATCGCGAAAAACTGCATGTGACCGCCAGGGAGAAGATAATGGCGGCCATCAAGCAGTCCAGGACGTGACCGCCGGAGATCTTCTGCCAGGTAAGTGCCGCTGACTCCTGACAGACCCGACCGACGGACACTCACAGTGACAGTGACAAATCCGATTCCGGTATTCGATAAGACGAAAATATCGAAACGAATTATCGAAAGGCCAATAGAGCTAATATCGTCCGATAGCCGATATTTGCATTATCGTATCGCTCAACACTATTCAACACTTTAAAAACTTTTTTGTGCATCGTTATGCAGGTTACTGCACATATTATAGCACTTGCTGCATGCTCTGCAATGCATAGCAAACATTTAAATGCAGCTACCAGCAGCTTACCAGTTTCAACACTTTAAAAACTTTTTTGTGCATCGTTATGCAGGTTACTGCACATATTATAGCACTTGCTGCATGCTCTGCACTTGCATAGCAAACATTTAAATGCTAGCTTTATTGGTAGGAGGGCAATCTTTATGTCCGTTTTAACCCTATGCTAACAGATATGTTTTGGGGATATTTTACTTAAAAATCTATGCACTGTGGTATATGTGATAGACATTAAATATACATAACCCCTTGTTTGTCAATGAGGCTTTAAGCATGATATACGGATATATTCACTATTGAACACTACCAACTGTACCTATACCTGTTTTCTGTAGGCTTTTTTTGCATAATGTTGTCCCCCATTTGGATATTTTTATCCGTATATGTATTTTAAAAATGTTCTAAATAAAATTTGTATTTTTATAGTGGAAAAAGCTTTCTATGATTTTTTGAAATTTGTTGATATTTGGAAGCACTATTTTGGATCTAGGCAATAAATTTACTGTGATTTCAGCAGCCCATCCAGTCTAGCATCTGGCCTCCCTACCAGCAGCCCATCCAGTCTAGCATCTGGCCGCCCTACCAGCAGCCCATCCAGTCTAGCATATGGCCCCCCTACCAGCAGCCCAACCAGTGTAGCATCTGGCCCCCTACCAGCAGCCCATCCAGACTAGCACCTGGCCCCCTACTAGCAGCCCATCCAGTCTGGCCCCTGGTCCAAGTACCAGAAGCCTATCCAGTCTAGCATCTGACCCCCTAACAGCAACCCATCCAGTCTAGCATCTGGCCCCGCTACCAGCAGCCCAACGAGTCTAGCATCTGGCCCCCCTACCAGCAGCCCATCCAGTCTAGCACCTGACCCCCCTACCAGCAACCCATTCAGTCTAGCATCTGGCCCCGCTACCAGCAGACCATCGAGACTAGCACCTGGCTGCCCTAACAGTAGCCCAACTAGTCTAGTACCAGGACCCCTACCAGCAGCCCATCCAGTCTAGCACATGTACCCCCTACGAGCAGCCCATCCAGTCCAGCACTTGGCCCCCCTACCAGCAGCCCTTCCAGTCTAGCCTGGCCCCCATACCAACAGCCCATCCAGTCTAGCACCTGGCCCCCCTACCAGCAGCCCATCCAGTCTAGCATCTGGCCCCTCTAACAGCAGCCCATCCAGTCTAGCACCTGGCCCCCTACCAGCAGCCCATCCAATCTAGCATCTGGCCTCCCTACCAGCAGCCCATCCAATATAGCATCTGGCCCACAACCAGCAGCCCATCCAGTCTAGCATCTGGCTCCCCTACCAGCAGCCCATCCAGTCTAGCATCTGGCCCCCTACCAGCAGCCTATCCAGTCTAGCATCTGGACCCCCTACGAGCAGCCATCCAGTCTAGCATCTGGCCCCCTACCAGCAGCCCATCCAGTCTAGCATCTAGCCCCCATACCAGCAGCCCATTCAGTCTAGCATCTGGCTCCCCTACCAGCAGCCCATCCAGTCTAGCATCTGGTCCCCCTACCAGCAGCCCATCCAGTCTAGCATCTGGAGCCCCCTACCAGCAGCCCATTCAGGCTAGCATCTGGCCCCCTACCAGCAGCCCATCCAGTCTAGCATCTGGTCCCCTACAAGCCCATCCAGCTAGCATCTGGCCCCACCAGCAGCCCATCCAGTCTAGATCTGGCCCCCCTACCAGCAGCCCATCCAGTCTAGCATCTGGACCCCTACCAGAAGCCCATCCAGTCTAGCATCTGGCCCCCTACAGCAGCCCATCCAGTCTAGCATCTGGCCCCCCTACCAGCAGCCCATCCAGTCTAGCATCTGGCCCCCTACCAGCAGTCATCCAATCTAGCATCTGGCCCCTACCAGCAGCCCATCCAGTCTAGATCTGCCCCCTACCAGCAGCCATCCAGTCTAGCACCTGGCCCCCCTACCAGCAGCCCAATCAGTCCAGCACCTGGACCCCCTACCAGCAGCCCATCCAGTCTAGCATCTGGCCCCCTACCAGCAACCCATCCAGTTTAGCATCTGGCCCCCCTACCAGCAGCCTATCCAGTCTAGCATCTGGCCCCCCTACCAGCAGCCCATCCAGTCTAGCATCTGGTCCCCCTACCAGCAGCCCATCCAGTCTTGATTCGGCCCCCTACCAGCAGCCCATCCAGTCTAGCATCTGGACCCCCTACTAGAAGCCCATCCAGTCTAGCTTCTGCACCCCTACCAGCAGCCCATCCAGTCTAGCATTTGCCCCTAGAATGGATGGGCTGCTGGTAGTGGGGCAGACGCTAGATTGGATGGGCTGCTGGTAGGGTGACCAGATGCTAGATGGATGGGCTGCTGGTAGGGGGGCCAGATGTTAGACTGGATGGGCTGCTGGTAGGGGCCAGATGCTAGACTGGATGTGCTGCTTGTAGGGGGGCCAGATGCTAGACTGGATGGGCTGCTGGTAGGGGGGTCAGATGCTAGACTGGATGGCTGCTGGTAGGTGGGCCAGATGCTAGACTGGATGGGCTGCTGGTAGGGGCCAGATGCTAGACTGGATGGGCTGCTGGTAGGGGTGCCAGATGCTAGATTAGATGGGCTGCTGGTAGGGGGGCCAGATGCTAGACTGGATAGGCTGCTGGTAGGGGGACCAGATGCTAGACTGGATGGCCTGCTGGTTAGGGGGGCCAGATGCTAGACTGGATGGGCTGATGGTTGGGGGGGCCAGTATCTAGACTGGATGGGTTGCTGGTAGAGGGGGCCAGATGCTAGACTGGATGGGCTGCTGGTAGGGGGGCCAGATGCTAGACTGGATGGGCTGCTGGAAGGGGGGCCTGATGCTAAAATGGATGGGCTGCTGGTAGGGGGGCCATATGCTGGACTTGACGGGCTGATGATCGAGAGGCCAGATGCTAGACTGGATGGGCTGCTGGTAGGGGGTCAAGATGCTAGACTGGATGGGCTGCTGGTATGGGGGCCAGATGCTAGACTGGATGGGTTGCTGGTAGGGGGGCAAGATGCTAGACTGAATGGGCTGCTGGTAGGGGGGCCAAATGCTAGACTGGAAGGTTGCTGGTAGCGGGGCCAGATGCTAGACATGGATGGCCTGCTGGTTGGGGGGGCCAGATGCTAGACTGGATGGGCTGCTGGTAGGGAATTCAGATGCTAGACTGGATGGGCTGCTGGTAGGGGAGCCAGGTGCTAGACTGGATGGGCTGCTGGTAGGGGGGCCAGATGCTAGACTGGATGGGCTGATGGTAGGGGGGCCAGGTGCTAGACTGGATTTGCTGCTGGTAGGGGGGCCAGGTGGTAGACTGGATGGGCTGCTGGTAAGGGGGCCAGGTGCTAGTTTGGATGGGCTGCTGGTGGCAGGGCCAGGTGCTAGACTGGATGGGCTGCTCGTAGGGGGGCAAGATGCTGGACTGGATGGGCTACAGTTAGAGGGGACAGATGCTAGACTGGACGGGCTGCTGGTAGGAGGGCCAGATGCTAGACTCGATTTGCTGCTGGTAGGGGGCCAAGTGCTAGAATGGATGTGCTGCTGGTAGAGGGGCCAGGTGCTAGTCTGGATTGGCTGCTGGTAGGGGGGTCAGGTGCTAGTCTGGATGGGCTGCTGGTAGCGGGGCCAGGTGTTAGAATGGATGGGCTGCTGGTAGGGGGGCCAGGGGCTAGTCTGGATGGGCTGCTGGTAGCGGTGCCAGATGCTAGACTGGATGGGCTGCTGGTAGAGGGACCAGATGCTAGACTGGACGGGCTGTTGGTAGGGGGTCCAGATGCTTGACTGGATTTGCTGCTGGTAGGGGGGCCAGAGGCTAGGCTGGATGGGCTGCTGGTAGGGGGGCCAGAAGCTAGACTGGATGGGCTGCTCGTATGGGGGCCAGATGCTAGACTGGATGGGCTACTGGCAGGGGGCCTGATGCTAGACAGGATGGGCTGCTGGTAGCGAGGCCTGATGCTAGACTGGATGGGCTGCTGGCAGTGGGGCCTGATGCTAGACTGGATGGGCTGCTGGTAAGGGTCTAGATGCTAGAATAGATGGGCTGCTGGTAGGGGGGCCAGATGCTAGACTGGATGGGCTTCTGGTAGGGAGGACAGATGCTAGACTGGATGGGCTGCTGTTAGGGGGGCCAGATGCTAGACTGGATGGGCTGCTGGTAGGGGGTACAGATGCTAGACTGGATGGGCTGCTGGTAGGGAGGCCAGATGCTAGACTGGATGGGCTGCTCGTAGGGGGGGCAGATGCTAGACTGGATGGGCTGCTGGAAGAGGGCCAGATGCTAGACTGTATGGGCTGCTGGTAGGGGGGCCAGATGCTAGACTAGTTGGGCTGCTGGTAAGGGGGCCAGATGATAGACTGGATGGGCTGCTGGTAGGGGGGCCAGATGCTAGACTGGATGGGCTGCTGGTAGGAGGGACCAGATGCTAGACATGATGTGCTGCTGGTAGGGGGGACAGATGCTAGACTGGATTGACTGCTGGTTGGGGGCAGGCAATAGAATGGATGGGCCACTGGTAGTGCGTAGATGCTAGAATGGATGGGCCATTGGTAGGGGGTAGATACTAGAATGAATTTTCTGCTGGAAGAAGGCAAATGTAAGAATTGAAGGACTCTTGGAAGAGAGGCAGATGATAGATTGGATGGGCTCCTGGTAGTGGGCTGATGCTAGAATGGATGGGCTCCTGGCAGGGGGGCAGATGCTAAGATGGATGGGCTGCTGGTAGGGGACACAGATGCTAGACTGTATGGGCTGCTGGTGGGGGGGGCCAGATGCTAGACTGGATGGGTTGCTGGTAGGGGGGCCAGATGATATACTGGATGGGCTTCTGTTGGGGGGGCCAGATGCTAGACTGGATGGGCTGCTGGTAGGGGGGCCAGATGCTAGACTGGATGGGCTGCTGGTAGGGGGGCCAGATGCTAGACTGGATGGGTCTTAGTTTGGATCGCTCTGCATTTAAACGGGCCTCTAGAATTCTGTCGCTGATGGCTGAAGTTCTTGAGCAGGATGATTTGTATGACCGAGAAGAGCGTCTGGATGAACCTGACTTGTAGGATTTTGATTCTTGCAGATGAGCAATACGGAGCTCCGCTTTATCTTTGACGTCTTGCACAGCGGCATTCCTTTCTCTGTCTGTGGAGTCTACCTTGCATAATTCTGATGAGGCTTCGTCAATATTAGAGTCTTTTAGGAAAGCGGCATACTTTGCGGACAGTCTTTTGTATCTACCATGGGCCGTTCCTAGCTGTCTTATAGTTTCCTGTAAACTCACTGCATTATCTTTGTGGCGTTGGACGCTTGACATGAGGGAGGTAACTCGCTCCCATAGGTCGTCCAGGTTGTCATTGTACTCATCCTTCGTATTTTGATAATTTTCGACAGCTTTTATGGTTGGTTTGATAGAGCGTTTTTGTCGAACGACTTGGTCTTCTGGAAGCGTGGGCTCTGCTTCCTGGTCTTCATGATGGGCAGTGTCAGGTTGTATTTGCTCTGTTTCAGCAGTGGGAGACAGTGCAGGGTCTTTTTCGACCATTTTGATTTAAGGTGCGCTGTCTCTTTAAGAAACTGAACTTTTGAATTGGGGGCCGGAAATCGCAGTGCAGACGTCCTGATAAGATTCCCAAGGTGTTTTTAGAGAATTGTGGGGTTTTACAGTGCGACAATCTGAATCAATGTAGTATAACAAACAGAGAGTCTCTATGCACAATGCGGTCTGGGGTGACACTGCAGAAAGTTTCTTAGCAGAGCAGGGCTGCAGTATGTGAGCAGGCAGGGCGCAGGACACTTGGATAGGGATAAAAGGGTAATTCTGGCCGGGCTTCAAGGCAGTTTTCGACTGTTCTGTCCCCACATGAGGCGAAAGGAGGTATAGTTGATTGGGGCTGGGAGAGTTTTCCTACCTTCCACTTCCTCATGCAGAGCAGACAGGACCAGTGCTGTTCAGCGTCCGGAGAGATGATGCACACCAGGGATTGTGAAGTCAAGATTTGTTTATTTGGAAATCTGGACATACAGCATTTGATTGGTATACAGTAACTTCTCCAGAAATGCAGGTGAAACAAGGTGCAGCAAGACGTCGCACCAAGTGTGGCTGCAAGTGTGACCAGCAGGAGTGAGTGGTCAAGAACTGATGCCTTTCACAGCTCGGTGCAAAGCGTGTCTCTCCCGTAAAGATCTAAGAAAACAAATGGCTGCTAACAGGAAGAAGAAGCAGTGACCTCAGCACAGGAAGTGAAAGGAATGTACCAGAATTAATTAGTTACAGGCTGCCACACAGAAAGGGCCATCAGGTGACAGCAGAGAGCATGAAAGAATAGATTGTACACAGCATGGAAATAATACAATACATAACCAAGACAAACGGAACCACACACCCCTACCAGCAGCCCATCCAGTCTAGCATCTGGCCCGCTACCAGCAGCCCATCCAGTCTAGCATCTGGCCCCGCTACCAGCATCCCATCCAGTCTAGTATCTGGCCCCCCCTACCAGCAGCCCATCCAGTCTAGCATCTGGCCCCCCTACCAGAAGCCCATCCAGTCTAGAATCTGGCCCCCCTACCAGTAACCCATCCAGTCTAGCATCTGGTCCCCCTACCAGTAACCCATCCAGTCTAGCATCTGGTCCCCTTACCAGCAGCCCATCCAGTCTAGCATCTGGCCCCCCTACCAGCAGCCCATCCAGTTTAGCATCTGGCCCCCCTACCAGCAGCCCATCCAGTCTAGCATCTGGCCCCCCTACCAGCTGCCCATCCAGTCTAGCATCTGGCCCCCCTACCAGCAGCCTATCCAGTCTAGCATCTGGTCCCCCTACCAGTAGCCCATCCAGTCTAGCATCTGGCCCCCCTACCAGCAACCATCCAGTCTAGCATCTGGCCCCCTACCAGCAGCCCATCCAGTCTAGCATTTGGCCCCCCCCTACCAGCAGCCCATCCAGTCTAGCATCTGGCCCCCCTACCAGCAGCCCTTCCAGTCTAGCATCTGCCTCCCCTAGCAGCCCATCCAGTCTAGCATCTGGCCCCCCTAGCAGCAGCCCATCCGGTCTATCATCTGGCCCCCCTACCTGCAGCCCATCCAATCTAGCATCTGGCAACCCCCTACCAGCAGCCCTTCCAGTCTAGATTCTGCCCCCCTACCAACAACCATCCAGTTTAGCATCTGGCCCCCCAACCAGCAGCCCATCCAGTCTAGCATCTGGCCCCCCCTACCAGCAGCCCATTAAGTCTAGCATCTGGCCCCCCTGCCAGCAGTCCATCCAGTCTAGCATCTGGCCCCCCTACCAGCAGCCCATCCAATCTAGCATCTGGCAACCCCTACCAGCAGCCCATCCAGTCCAGCTCCTGGCCCCCTACCAGCAGCCCATCCAGTCTAGCACCTGGCCCCCTTACCAGCAGCCTATCCAGTCTAGCATCTGGCCCCCCAACCAGCATCCATCCAGTCTAGCATCTGGCCCGCCTACCAGCAGCCCATCCAGTCTAACATCTGGCCCCCCAACCAGCATCCCATCCAGTCTAGCATCTGGTCCGCCTACCAGCAGCCCATCCAGTCTAGCATCTGGCACGCCTACCAGCAGCCCATCCAGTCTAGCATCTGGCCCCCCAACCAGCATCCCATCCAGTCTAGCATCTGGCCCGCCTACCAGCAGCCCATCCAGTCTATCATCTGGCCCCCCTACTAGCAGCCCATCCAGTTTAGCATCTGGCCCCCCTACCAGCAGACTATCCAGTCTAGCAGATGGCCCCCCTACCAGCAGCCCATCCCGTCTAGCATCTGGCCCCCCTACCAGCAGCCTTTCCAGTCTAGCATCTGCCTCCCCTACCAGCAGCCCATCCAGTCTAGCATCTGCCCCTAGAATGGATGGGCTGCTGGTAGAGGGGCAGACGCTAGACTGGATGGGCTGCTGGTAGGGGGACCAGCTGCTAGACAGGATGGACTGCTGGTAGGGGGGCCAGATGCTAGACAAGATGGGCTGCTGTAGGGGGCCAGATGCTAGAATGGATGGGCTGCTGGTAGGGGGGCCAGATGCTTGACTGGATGGGCTGCTGATAGGGGGTCAGATGCTAGACTGGATGGGCTGCTGGAAGGGGGGCCAGATGCTAGATTAGTTGGGCTGCTGGTGGGGGGACCAGATGCTAGACTGGATGGGCTGCTGATAAGTGGGCCAAATACTAGACTGGATGGGCTGCTGGTAGGGGGGCCAGTATCTAGACTGGATGGGATTCTGGTGGGAAGGGCCAGATGCTAGACTGGATGGGCTGCTGGTAGGGGGGCCAGATGCTATACTGGATGGGCTGCTGGTAGGGGGGCCTGATGCTATACTGGATGGGCTGCTGGTAGGGGGTCCAGATGCTAGACTGGATGGGCTATGGTATGGGGGCCAGATGCTAGACTGGATGGACTACTGATAGGGGGGCAAGATGGTAGACTGGATGGGCTGCTGGTAGGGGGGTCAGATGCTAGACTGGAAGTGCTGCTGGTAGCGGGGCAGATGCTAGACTGGAATGGGCTGCTGGTTGGGGGGGGCCAGTGCTAGACTCGATGGGCTGCTGGTGGGAGGCCAGATGCTAGACTGGATGGGCTGCTGGTAGGGAGGCCAGGTGCTAGACTGGATGGGCTGCTGGTAGGAGGGCCAGCTGCTAGACTGGATTGGCTGCTGGTAGGGGAGCCAGGTGCTAGACTGGATTTGCTGCTGGTAGGGGGGCCAGGTGGTAGACTGGATGGGATGCAGGTAGGGGGGACAGATGCTAGACTGGATGGGCTGCTGGTAGCAGGGCCAGGTTCTAGACTGGATGGGCTGCTCGTAGGGGGGACAGATGCTAGACTGGATGGGCTGCTGGTAGGAGGGCCAGATGCTAGACTGGATTTGCTGCTGGTAGGGGGCCAGGTGCTAGAATGGATGGGCTGCTGGTAGGGATGCCAGGTGCTAGGCTGGATTGGCTGCTGGTAGGGTGGTCAGGTCTAGTCTGGATGGGCTGCTGGTAGCGGGGCCAGGTGCTAGACTGGATGGGCTGCTGGTAGAGGGACCAGATGCTAGACTGGACGGGCTGCTGGTAGGGGAGGCCAGATGCTTGACTGGATTTGCTGCTGGTAGGGGGGCCAGAGGCTAGACTGGATGGGCTGCTGGTAGGGGGGCCAGACGCTAGCCTGGATGGGCTGCTCTTATGGGGGCCAGGTGTTAAACTGTATGGACTGCTGGTAGGGGGGCCTGGTGCTAGACTGGATTTGCTGCTGGTAGGGGGGTCAGGTGGTAGACTGGATGGGATGCTGGTAGGGGGGCCAGGTGCTAGTCTGGATGGGCTGTTGGTAGCAGGGCCAGGTGCTAGACTGGATGAGCTGCTCGTAGGGGGGCCAGGTGCTAGACTGGATGGGCTGCAGGTAGGGGGGACAGATGCTAGACTGACTGGCTGTTGGTAGGAGGGCCAGATGCTAGACTGGATTTGCTGCTGGTAGGGGGGCCAGGTGTTAGAATGGATGGGCTGCTGGTAGGGGTGCCAGGTGCTAGTCTGGATGGGGTGCTGGTAGCAGGGCCAGGTGCTAAGCTGGATTTGCTGCTGGTAGGGGGGTCAGGTGCTAGTCTGGAAGGGCTGCTGGTAGCGGGGCCAGGTGCTAGAATGGATGGGCTGCTGGTAGGGGGGCCAGGTGCTAAACTGGATGGGCTGCTGGTAGAAGGACCAGATGCTAGACTGGATGGGCTGCTGGTCTGGGGTCCAGATGCTAGACTGGATGGGCTTCTGGTAGGGAGGACAGATGCTAAGATGGATGGGCTGCTGGTAGGGGACACAGATGCTAGACTGTATGGGCTGCTGGTAGGGGGGCCAAATGCTAGACTGGATGGGCTTCTGGTAGGGGGTACAGATGCTAGACTGGATGGGCTGCTGGTAGGTAAGGCCAGATGCTAGATTGGATGGGCTGCTCTTGGGGGGGCAGATGCTAGACTGGATGGGCTGCTGGTAGGAGGGACCAGATGCTAGACTGGATTGGCTGCTGGTTGGGGGCAGGCAATAGAATGGATGGGCCACTGGTAGAGGGTAGATGCTAGACTGGATGGGCCATTGGTAGGGGGTAGATGCTAGAATGAATGTTCTGCTGGAAGAAGGCAAATGTAAGGGTGAGTTTCCACGATCAGTAAACGCTGCGTGTTTGGCGCTGTGCGCTGGCGCAGCGCCAAACACGCAGCGTCCAGATGTTACAGCATAGTGGAGGGGATTTCAAGAAATCCCGTCCCCACTATGCGTAAAAACACGCAGGTGGC
This sequence comes from Oophaga sylvatica, assembly GCA_033576555.1. Classification (NCBI taxonomy): domain Eukaryota; kingdom Metazoa; phylum Chordata; class Amphibia; order Anura; family Dendrobatidae; genus Oophaga; species Oophaga sylvatica. The sequence continues at coordinate 43,424 of JARQOD010003686.1, read as the reverse complement.
AGACCTGCGTAAACGGACATGCGGCGCGTCTTTTCAGACCGCAGCATGTCCTCGCGTGTTGCGGCGACGGTGCGTCGCCGCAACAGAATTTCACACAGGGCTATGTAGCCCTGCGTTCTTTCCGGAGGTGTTCCGGAGGTGTCCTGAACACCTCCGGAAAGAGCGCGCGTCACAAAGGGGGCGGGGCTTAGACGGAGCGGAATTTCCGCTCCGTCCAAAGCGCTGTGGTTCCGGACCGTGGAACCACAGCCTAAGAATTGATGGACTCTTGGAAGAGAGGCAGATGATAGATTGGATGGGCTCCTGGTCGAGGGCTGATGCTAGAATGGATGGGCTCCTGGCAGGGGGGCAGATGCTAAGATGGATGGGCTGCTGGTAGGGGACACAGATACTAGACTGTATGGGCTGTTGGTAGGGGAGCCAGATGCTAGAGTGGATGGGTTGCTGGTAAGGGGGCCAGATGATATACTGGATGGGCTTCTTTTAGGGGGGGCCAGATGCTAGACTGGATGGGCTGCTGGTAGGGGGGCCAGATGCTAGACTGGATGGGCTGCTGGTAGGGGGGCCAGATGCTAGACTGGATGGGTCTTAGTTTGGTTCGCTCTGCATTTAAACGGGCCTCTAGAATTCTGTCGCTGAGGGCTGAAGTTCTTGAGCAGTATGATTTGTATGACCGAGAAGAGCGTCTGGATGAACCTGACTTGTAGGATTTTGATTCTTGCAGATGAGCAATACGGAGCTCCGCTTTATCTTTGACGTCTTGCACAGCGGCATTCCTTTCTCTGTCTGTGGAATCTACTTGCATAATTCTGATGAGGCTTCGTCAATATTAGAGTCTTTTAGGAAGGCGGCATACTTTGCCGACAGTCTCTTGTATCTACCATGGGACGTTTCTAGCTGTCTTATAGTATCCTGTAAACTCACTGCATCATCTTTGTGGCGTTGGACGCTTGACATGAGGGAGGTAACTCGCTCCCATAGGTCGTCCAGGTTGTCATTGTACTCATCCTTCGTATTTTGATAATTTTCGACAGGTTTTATGGTTGGTATGACAGAGCGTTTTTGTCGAACGAATTGGTTTTCTGGAAGCGTGGGTTCTGCTTCCTGGTCTTCATGATGGGCAGTGTCAGGTTGTATTTGCTCTGTTTCAGCAGTGGGAGACAGTGCAGGGTCTTTTTCGGCCATTTCGATTTAAGGTGCGCTGTCTCTTTAAGAAACTGAACTTTTGAATTGGGGGCCGGAAATCGCAGTGCAGCTTAGTTAAGACGTCCTGATAAGATTCCCAACGTGTTTTTAGAGAATTGTGGGGTTTTACAGTGCGACAATCTGAATCAATGTAGTATAACAAACAGAGAGTCTCTATGCACAATGCGGTCTGGGGTGACGCTACAGATAGTTTCTTAGCAGAGCAGGGCTGCAGTATGTGAGCAGGCAGGGCGCAGGACACTTGGATAGGGATAAAAGGGTAATTCTGGCCGGGCTTCAAGGCAGTTTTCGACTGTTCTGTCCCCACATGAGGCGAATGGAGGTATACTTGATTGGGGCTGGGAGAGTTTTCCTACCTTCCACTTCCTCATGCAGAGCAGACAGGACCAGTGCTGTTCAGCGTCCGGAGAGATGATGCACACCAGGGATTGTGAAGTCAAGACTTGTTTATTTGGAAATCTGGACATACAGCATATGATTGGTATACAGTAACTTCTCCAGAAATGCAGGTGAAACAAGGTGCAGCAAGATGTCGCACCAAGTGTGGCTGCAAGTGTGACCAGCAGGAGTGAGTGGTCAAGAACTGATGCCTTTCACAGCTCGGTGCAAAGCGTGTCTCTCCCGTAAAGAACTAAGAAAACAAATGGCTGCTAACAGGAAGAAGAAGCAGTAACCTCAGCACAGGAAGTGAAAGGCATGTACCAGAATTAAATAGTTACAGTCTGCCACACAGAAAGGGCCATCAGGTGACAGCAGAGAGCATGAAAGAATAGATTGTACACAGCATGGAAATAATACAATACATAACCCAGACAAATGGAACCACACACCCCTACCAGCAGCCCATCCAGTCTAGCATCTGGCCCCGCTACCAGCAGTCCATCCAGTCTAGCATCTGGCCCCGCTACCAGCAGCCCATCCATTCTAGCATCTGGCCCCCCTACCAGAAGCCCATCCAGTCTAGCATCTGGCCCCCCTACCAGTAACCCATCCAGGCTAGCATCTGGTCCTCTTACCAGTAGCCCATCCAGTCTAGCATCTGGCCCCCCTACCAGCAGCTAATCCAATCGAGCATCTGGCCCCCCTACCAGCAGCCAATCCAGTCGAGCATCTGGCCCCCCTACCAGCAGCTAATCCAGTCGAGCATCTGGCCACCCTACCAGCAGCCAATCCAGTCTAGCATCTGGCCCCCTTACCAGCAGCCCATCCAGTCTAGCATCTGGCCCCCCTACCAGCAGCCCATCTAGTCTAGCATCTGGCCCCCCTACCAGCAGCCCATCCAGTCTAGCATCTGACCCCCTACCAGCAACCCATCCAGTCTAGCACATGGCCCCCACACCAGCAGCCCATCCAGTCTAGCATCTGGCCCCCCTACCAGCAGCCCATATAGTCTAGCATCTGGCCCCCCTACCAACAGCCCATCCAGTCTAGCATCTGATCCCTACCAGCAGCCCATCCAGTCTAGCACCTGCCCCCCCCTACCAGCAGCCCATCCAGTCTAGCATCTGGCCCGCTACCAGCAGACCATCGAGACTAGCACCTGGCAGCCTTACAGCAGCCCATCCAGTCTAGCATCTGGCCCCCCTACCAGCAGCCCATCCAGTTAAGCATCTGGCCCCGCTACCAGCAGCCCATCCAGTCTAGCATTTGGCCCCCCTACCAGCAGCCCATCCAGTCTAGCACCTGGCCCCCCTACCAGCAGCCCATCCAGTCTAGCATCTGGCCCCGCTACCAGCAGACCATCGAGACTAGCATCTAGCTGCCCTAACAGTAGCCCATCCAGGCTAGCACCTGGCCCCCATACCAGCAGCCCATCCATTCTAGCACCTGTCCCCCCTACGAGAAGCCCATCCAGTCCAGCATTTGGCCCCCCTACCAGCAGCCCATCCAGTCTAGCACCGGGCCCCCATACCATCAGCCCATCCAGTCTAGCATCTGGCCCCCCTACCAGCAGCCCATCCAGTCTAGCATCTGGCCTCCCTACCAGCAGCCCATCCAGTCTAGCATCTTGCCCCCCAACCAGCAGCCCATCCAGTTTAGCATCTGGCTCCCCTAACAGCAACCCATTCAGTCTAGCATCTGACCCCCCTTCCAGCAGCCTATCCAGTCTAGCATCTGGACCCCATACCAGCAGCCCATCCAGTCTAGCATCTGGCCCCCCTACCAGCAGCCCATCCAGTCTAGCATCTAGCCCACCTACCAGCAGCCCATCCAGTCTAGCATTTGGTCCCCCTACCAGCAGCCCATCCAGTCAAGCATCTGCCCCCCCTACCAGCAGCCCATACAGTCTAGCATATGGCCCCCCTACCAGCAGCCCATCCAGTCTAGCATCTGGTACTCCTACCAGCAGCCCATACAGCCTAGCATCAGACCCAAGTACCAGCAGCCCATCCAGTCTAGATTCTGCCCCCCCCTACCAGCAGACAATCCAGTCTAGCATCTGGCCCCCCCTAACAGCAGCCCATCCAATTTAGCATCTGGCAACCTCCTACCAGCAGCCCATACAGTCTAGATTCTGCCCCCCCCTACCAGCAGCCCATCCAGTTTAGCATCTGACCCCGCTACCAGCAGCCCATCCAGTCTAGCATCTGGCCCCGCTACCAGCAGCCCATCCAGTCTAGCATCTGGCCCCCCCCTACCAGCAGCCCATCCAGTCTAGCATCTGGCCTCCCTACCAGAAGCCCATCCAGTCTAGCATCTGGCCCCCCTACCAGTAACCCATCCAGTCTAGCATCTGGTCCCCTTACCAGCAGCCCATCCAGTCTAGCATCTGGCCCCCCTACCAGCAGCTAATCCAGTCGAGCATCTGGCCCCCTACCAGCAACCAATCCAGTCTAGCATCTGGCAACCCCTACCAGCTGCCCACCCAGTCTAGCATCTGGCCCCCCTACCGGCAGCCCATCCAGTCTAGCATCTGGCCCCCCTACCAGCAGCCCATCCAGTCTAACATCTGACCCCCTACCAGCAGCCCATCCAGTCTAGCACCTGGCCCCTCCTACCAGCAGCCCATCCAGTCTAGCATCTGGCCCGCTACCAGCAGACCATCTAGTCTAGCATCTGGCCCCCTACCAGCAGCCCATCAAGTCTAGCATCTGACCCCTACCAGCAGCCCATCCATTCTAGCACCTGCCCCCCCTTCCAGCAGCCCATCCAGTCTAGCATCTGGCCCCGCTACCAGCAGACCATCAGACTAGCATCTGGCACCCTTACAGCAGCCCATCCAGTCTAGCATCTGGCCCCCTAACAGTAGAACATCCAGTCTAGCATCTGGCCCCCTACAGCAGCCCATTCCAGTCTAGCATCTGGCCCCCTACCAGCAGCCCATAATCTAGCATCTGGCACCCCCTACCAGCAGCCATCCAGTCCAGACTTCTGCCCCCCTACCAGCAGCCATCCATGTCTAGCATCTGGACCCCTACCAGCAGCCCTCCAGTCAGCATCTGGCCCCCTACAGCAGCCTCAGTCTAGCACTGGCCCCCCTACCAGCAGCCATCCAGTCTAGCATCTGGCCCCCTACCAGCAGCCCATCCAATCTAGCATTGGCCCCCTACCACAGCCCATCCAGTCCAGCTCTGGCCCCCCTACAGCAGCCTTCCAGTCTAGCACTGCCCCCTACCAGCAGCCATCCAGTCTAGCATCTGGTCCCTAGACTGATGGCCTGCAGTAGATGGGTTACCAAGCCATCCAGACTGACTGGCCCGTCAGCAGGCCAATGCTAGATTCCCTAAGATGGGCATGCTGTAGCAGGCCTGGCACTAGACTGGATGGGCTGCTGGTAGGGGGCCAGTGCCAGACTGGATGGGCTGCTGGTAGGGGGGCAGATGCTAGACTAGATGGGCTGCTGGTAGGGGGCCAGATGCTAGAATTGGATGGATGCTGGTAGGGGGGCCAGATGCTGACTGGATGGGCTGCTGTAGTGGGCCATACTAGACTGGATGGGCTGCTGGTAGGGGGGCAGATGCTAGACTGGATGGGCTGCTGGTAGGGGGGGCCAGATGCTAGACTGGATGGGCTGCTGGTTAGGGGGCCAGATGCTAGACTGGATGGGCTGCTGGTAGGGGGCCTGATGCTAGACTGGAGGGCTGCTGGTAGGGGGGCCAGATGTTAGACTGGATGGGCTGCTGTAAGGGGGACCAGATGGCTAGACTGGATGGGCTGCTGGTAGGGGGTCCAGATGCTAGACTGATGGGCTACTGGTATGGGGGCCAGATGCTGAGCTGGAGGGCTGCTGATTGGAGGCCAGATGCTAGACTGGATGGGCTGCTGGTAGGGGTCCAGATGCTAGACTGGATGGGCTACTGGTATGGGGGCCAGATGCTAGACTGGATGGGCTGCTGATAGGGGGCAGATGCTAGACTGGATAGGGCTGCTGGTAGGGGGTCCAGATGCTAGAATGGAAGTGCTGACTGGTATGGGGGCCAGATGCTAGACTAGATGGGCTGCTGGATGGGGGTGCAGATGCTAGACTGGATGGCTGCTGGTAGGAGGCCAGATGCTATACTGGAAGGCTGCTGGTAGGGAGCCAGATGCTAGACTAGATGGGCTGCTGTTGGGGGGGCAAGATGCTAGACTGGATGGGCTGCTGGTAGGGGCCAGGTGCTATCTGGATGGCTGCTGGTAGGGGGCCAGGTGTAGACTGGATGGGCTGCTCTGTAGGGGGCAGCTGCTAGACTGGATGGGCTGCGGTAGGGGGCCAGGTATATCTGGATGGCGCTGGTAGGGGCCAGTGTAGATGGATGGGCTGCTGTAGGGGGCCAGGTGCTAGACTGGATGGGCTGCAGGTAGGGCAGATGATAGACGGAGGGCCAGTGGAGCAATGTAGATTGGCTGCTGTAGGGCAGTGCCATGTGCTCAGTCATGGCATTGGCTGCTGCGTAGCAGTCCAGTGCTAGGTTGGATTGGCTGCTGTAAGGGGCCGTCAGTTGCTAGTCTGGATGCTGCTGTAGCGGGCCAGTGCTAGATGATGGGCTGCTGTAGGGGGGCCAGGTGCTAGTCTGGATGGGCTGCTGGTAGAGGGACACAGATGCTAGACTGGACGGCTGCTGGTAGGGGGCCAGATACTTGACTGGATTTGCAGCTGGTAGGGGGGCCAGAGGCTAGACTGGATGGCTGCTGGTAGGGGGGCCAGAGGCTAGACTGGTGGGCTGTCTTATGGGGGCCAAGTGCTAAACTGGATGGACTACTGGTAGGGGGCCTGGTGCTAGACTGGATTTGCTGTTGGTAGGGGGGCCAGTGGTAGACTGGATGGGATGCTGATAGGGGGCCAGGTGCTAGTCTGGATGGCTCCTGATAGCAGGCCAGTGCTAGACTGGATGGCTGCTCGTAGGGGGGCCAGGTGCTAGACTGGATGGGCTGCAGGTAGGGGGACAGATGCTAGACTGGACTGGCTGCTGGTAGGAGGGCCAGATGCTAGTCTGGATGGGCTGCTGGTAGCAGGCCAGGTGCTAGACTGGATGGGCTGCTCATAGGGGTGCCAGATGCTAGTCTGGATGGGGTGCTGGTAGCGGGGCCAGGTGCTAAGCTGGATGGCTGCTGGTAGGGGGTCAGGTGCTAGTCTGGATGGGCTGCTGGTAGGGGGCCAGGTGCTAGATGGATGGGCTGCTGGTAGAGGGACCAGATGCTAGACTGGATGGGCTGCTGGTAGGGGTCCAGATGCTAGACTGGATGGGCTGCTGGTAGGGGGGCCAGATGCTAGACTGGATGGGCTGCTGGTAGGGGGCCAGATGCTAGACTGGATGGGCTGCTGGTAGGGGGGCCTGATGCTAGACTGTAAGGGCTGCTGGTAGGGGGCCAGAAGTTAGACTGGATGGGCTGCTGATAGGGGGACCAGATGCTAGACTGGATGGGCTGCTGGTAGGGGGTCCAGATGCTAGACTGGATGGGCTACTGGTATGGGGGCCAGATGCTAGTCTGGACGGGCTGCTGATTGGGAGGCCAGATGCTAGACTGGATGGGCTGCTGGTAGGGGGTCCAGATGCTAGACTGGATGGGCTACTGGTATGGGGGCCAGATGCTAGACTGGATGGGCTGCTGATAGGGGGGCAAGATGCTAGACTGGATGGGCTGCTGGTAGGGGGGTCAGATGCTAGAATGGAAGTGCTGCTGGTAGCAGGGCCAGATGCTAGACTAGATGGGCTGCTGGTTGGGGGGGGCAGATGCTAGACTCGATGGGCTGCTGGTATGGAGGCCAGATGCTATACTGGATGGGCTGCTGGTAGGGGAGCCAGGTGCTAGACTGGATGGGCTGCTTGTAGGGGGGCAAGCTGCTAGACTGGATGGGCTGCTGGTAGGGGGGCCAGGTGCTAGACTGGATTTGCTGCTGATAGGTGGGCCAGGTGGTAGACTGGATGTGATGCTGGTAGGGGGGCCAGGTGCTATTCTGGATCGGCTGCTGGTAGCAGGGCCAGGTGATAGACTGGATGGGCTGCTCGTAGGGGGGCCAGGTGCTAGACTGGATGGGCTGCAGGTAGGGGGGACAGATGGTAGACTGGATGGGCTGATGGTAGGGGGGCCAGATGCTAGACTGGATTTGCTGCTGGTAGGGGGGCCAGGTGCTAGAATGGATGGGCTGCTGGTAGGGGTGCCATGTGCTAGTCTGGATGGGCTGCTGGTAGCCAGTCCAGATGATAGGTTGGATTGGCTGCTGGTAGGGGGGTCAATTGCTAGTCTGGATGGGCTGCTGATAGCGGAGCCAGGTGCTAGAATGGATGGGCTGCTGGTAGGGGGGCCAGGTGCTAGTCTGGATGGGCTGCTGGTAGAGGGACCAGATGCTAGACTGGACGGGCTGCTGGTAGGGGGACCAGATGCTTGACTGGATTTGCTGCTGGTAGGGGGGCCAGAGGCAAGACTGGATGGGCTGCTGGTAGGGGGGCCAGAGGCTAGACTGGGTGGGCTGCTCTTATGGGGGCCAAGTGCTAAACTGGATGGACTACTGGTAGGGGGGCCTGGTGCTAGACTGGATTTGCTGTTGGTAGGGGGGCCAGGTGGTAGACTGGATGGGATGCTGATAGGGGGGCCAGGTGCTAGTCTGGATGGGCTCCTGGTAGCAGGGCCAGGTGCTAGACTGGATGGGCTGCTCGTAGGGGGGCCAGGTGCTAGACTGGATGGGCTGCAGGTAGGGGGGACAGATGCTAGACTGGACTGGCTGCTGGTAGGAGGGCCAGATGCTAGTCTGGATGGGCTGCTGGTAGCAGGGCCAGGTGCTAGACTGGATGGGCTGCTCATAGGGGTGCCAGATGCTAGTCTGGATGGGGTGCTGGTAGCGGGGCCAGGTGCTAAGCTGGATTGGCTGCTGGTAGGGGGGTCAGGTGCTAGTCTGGATGGGCTGCTGGTAACGGGGCCAGGTGCTAAAATGACTGTGATGGGGCCTGCTGGTGGGGTAGAGGGACCAGATGCTAGACTGGATGGGTTGCTGGTAGGGGGTCCAGATGCTAGACTGGATGGGCTTCTGGTAGGGAGGACAGATGCTAAGATGGATGGGCTGCTGGTAGGGGACACAGATGCTAGACTGTATGGGCTGCTGGTAGGGGGGCCAGATGCTAGACTGGATGGGCTGCTGGTAGGGGGGCCAGATGATTTACTGGATGGGCTTCTGTTAGGGGGGCAAGATGCTAAACTGGATGGGCTGCTGGAAGGGGGGCCTTATGCTAGACTGGATGGGCTGCTGGTAGAGGGGCCAGATGCTGGACTTGACAGGCTGCAAATCGTGAGGCCAGATGCTAGACTGGATGGGCTGCTGGTAGGGGGTCCAGATGCTAGACTGGATGGGCTGCTGGTATGGGGGCCAGATGCTAGACTGGATGGGCTGCTGGTAGAGGGACCAGATGCTAAACTGGATGGGCTGTTGGTAGGGGGTCTAGATGCTTGACTGGATTTGCTGCTGGTAGGGGGGCCAGAGGCTAGACTGGATGGGCTGCTGGTAGGGGGTCCAGAGGCTAGACTGGATGGGCTGCTTGTATGGGGGCCAGGTGCTAGACTGGATGGACTGCTGGTAGGGGGGCCAGATGCTAGACTGGATGGGCTTCTGGCAGGGGGCCTGATGCTAGACAGGATGGGCTGCTGGTAGCGCGGCCTGATGCTAGACTGAATGGGCTTCTTGCATTGGGGCCAGATGCTAGACTGGATGGGCTGCTGGTAGGGGTCTAGATGCTAGACTGGATGGGCTGCTGGTAGGGTGGCCAGATGCTAGACTGGATGGGCTTCTGGTAGGGAGGACAGATGCTAGACTGGATTGGCTGCTGTTAGGGGGGGCAGATGCTAGACTGGTGGGCTGCTGGTAGGGGGTACAGATGCTAGACTGGATGGGCTGCTGGTAGGGAGGCCAGATGCTAGACTGGATGGGCTGCTCGTAGGGGGGGCAGATGCTAGACTGGATGGGCTGCTGGTAGGGGGGCCAGATGCTAGACTGTATGGGCTGCTGGTAGGGGGGCCAGATGCTAGACTAGTTGGCCTGCTGGTAGGGGGCCAGATGCTAGACTGGAAGGGCTGCTGGTAGGGGAGCCAGATGCTAGACTGGATGGACTGCTGGTAGGAGGGACCAGATGCTAGACTGGATGTGCTGATGGTAGGGGGGCCAGATGCTAGACTGGATTGGCTGCTGGTTGGGGGCAGGCAATAGAATGGATGTGGCCACTGGTAGTGGGTAGATGCTAGAATGGATGGGCCATTGGTAGGGGGTAGATGCTAGAATGAATGTTCTGCTGGAAGAAGGCAAATGTAAGAATTGATGGACTCTTGGAAGAGAGGCAGATGATAGATTGGATGGGCTCCTGGTAGTGGGCTGATGCTAGAATGTATGGTCTCCTGGCAGGGGTGCAGATGCTAAGATGGATGGGCTGCTGGTAGGGGACACAGATGCTAGACTGTATGGGCTACTGGTAGGGGGGCCAGATGATATACTGGATGGGCTTTGTTAGTGGGGGCCAGATGCTTGACAGGATGGGCTGCTGGTAGGGGGGCCAGATGCTAGACTGGATGGGCTGCTATTAGGGGGGCCAGATGCTAGACTGGATGGGTCTTAGTTTGGATCGCTCTGCATTTAAACGGGCCTCTAGAATTCTGTCGCTGAGGGCTGAAGTTCTTGAGCAGGATGATTTGTATGACCGAGAAGAGCGTCTGGATGAACCTGACTTGTAGGATTTTGATTCTTGCAGATGAGCAATACGGAGCTCCGCTTTATCTTTGGCGTCTTACACAGCGGCATTCCTTTCTCTGTCTGTGGAATCTACCTTGCATAATTCTGATGAGGCTTCGGCAATATTAGAGTCGTTTAGGAAGGCGGCATACTTTGCGGACAGTCTCTTGTATCTACCATGGGCCTTTTCTAGCTGTCTTATAGTATCCTGTAAACTCACTGCATCATCTTTGTAGCGTTGGACGCTTGACATGAGGGAGGTAACTCGCTCCCATAGGTCGTCCAGGTTGTCATTGTACTCATCCTTCGTATTTTGATAATTTTCGACAGCTTTTATGGTTGGTTTGACAGAGCGTTTTTGTCGAATGACTTGGTCTTCTGGAAGCGTGGGTTCTGCTTCCTGGTCTTCATAATGGGCAGTGTCAGGTTGTATTTGCTCTGTTTCAGCAGTGGGAGACTGTGCAGGGTCTTTTTCGGCCATTTTGATTTAAGGTGCGCTGTCTCTTTAAGAAACTGAACTTTTGAATTGGGGGCCGGAAATCGCAGTGCAGCTTAGTTAAGATGTCCTGATTAGTGTTGAGCGATATTGCTCGATATCTAAAAATATCGTATCGAAATTGTATCGCCGATAGCACTAAATATCGTCGATATCCGATTTCGATAGCGGAAGTCCCATGTAAGTCTATGGGAACAAAATATCGCAACAAAAAAAACCCTTTCTTACGTTGTAAACACAAAATATACACACATAGAATACATATATATATATATATATATATATATACATGTCATTGTGACATATATATACATATATTTATAGTTTATACACTTCTACATAGTAAAATAGACTCTGATTCAATTGCCGGGTAAAGCCGTGACATACCCCATAGAAGTCGACGGGCTCGGTGCCGAGTACCCCAAAACCTCTGGCTCTGTGCGACTCAACTTGGGCGTCACGAACAGGATTCTGTAGCTCGCTATAAGCGAGTCCTGTGTGCCTGAATTGAACTGGTTTTGTGCTTGAGAATTGCTAAAATCATCAGAGAATGTATTTGCCATTTTTCAGCCATATCTGCGTCACGACGAGGCACTGGTGAAGAAGAAGGGCGTGCTCTTCGTGGGTGTCACTCAGTGGCGCGAAAACGATGGCCGACCACTGTAAATGGTACTGCAATGTAACATCGTGCCCCACAGCTCTTCAGTTCCGCCTCCTCATCCTCCTCAGTGTGCAGAAACTAACACGAAGGTCCCGCCTCCCTACAAAAGAGGGGCCCTCTCCAGATGCTAATGACACATGTGACTTGGCAGAGATGGCTAATGGACACGAGCAGAAGTGTGAAGGGATGGAGCAGTCAGACTCAGAGCTCTTCCCCCACGGAAGCGACCCGATCGCCACGGAAACACCGTTGGGCACCCGGCCTGGAAACCCTCCTACGCTGCAAGAAGCGGCGGATACCCTAAGAGGCCTGGCCCGGCACCGGGAGGAGGTCGCCAGGATGGAAGCCAACTGGCGTGCCCTAAAACTAAACTTGGAGCGGCGCCAATCCCTCTTACCTGAAGTGTCTGTACCGGAAGGTGAGGCACCCGTTCTAGTAGAGGAGTCCTTGCAATGTGATCCGGTTGACGTTGTCGCAGTGGAGGCACCCGTTCCTGCAAAAAACGCTGCACCGGCAGCACCCCAGATCCCGCTGTCTGCTCCCGTCGCTGAGACAGAAGAAGCGACACCCGTCCTCATGGAGGAGGCCGCGCAGGCACCAGAGCACTACCTGCCTGTACCGGAGCCCCGACTGTCATCTGATTTAGAGCCGTCTGCTTCCTCCGCAGGGGAGCGCCGCCAGGACTGGGGGGCGACAGGAGAGCTGCCGCAAACCGGACACTGTAAGCTGCAGTGGAGTGGTGGAGACATGGAGCAGCTGGTGGAGGAGAATTACAACCGGCGTCAGGAGGAAGAGTGGAGACGTTGGGAGCGGGAAGCAGAGCGACAAAGGGAGCAGCGAGAATCCCTAAAACTTCGGCAACGTAACCTGGAGAAGGACCGGGCAGATAAGGACCGGATGAGAAAGGATAAAGGAACCCTGTGTGAGCCGCGGCGTAAGGGTGCAGTACGGAGCTTTAAATTGAAAGGTGGTTGGGGCTTCATCAAGGAGGCTGGACTTTATTTAGAAGTTTTTGTGAACCGGCAGGACGTGGAGGCTCACCTCCCAGAAGGACACCCGGGGAGGGACCTGTTGCCAGGAGACTTGGTGACTTACACCCGACACTGGGGTTACAATGGATGGTACGCCCTAAATGTTACCAGGTGCGACCCCTACTCCCCAGTGTGTCAGGAACCTGTGAGACCCTCGGAGCCTTCAGCCTCCCACATCCAGGCCTCTGCAAAAGTGCCCACCCCACGCCGTAAATCTCCCAAGCCTCCCTCAGTGGTCTCCTCAGCAGCCCCAGCTATGGACATGATAAGTATAGCTGGCCCGTACCCGGCGCCTGTTAGGCCCCCTGGGGTTCGTTCAGTCCGTGACATAGGGCTCCAGATCCGGAGGGAGATGAAAGAGGTGGCCACACAGACCCAGATAGCGGGTCACGACTTGACTGTACAGGCCACACGACGTCATCAGGTCCTGGTGGTCCTTGGTGCCTCGAATGTTTGGCAAGCATCAGAAGAGTACCAGGTGGTACCTGGAACACCCTGCCAAAGAATTATAAATAACCCGGACAGGGTCCCTGTATGTAAATAGTTAAATTGTTTATGTACCCGGACGGGTGAATGTTAATAAAAAAGTTTTTTAATTTAATAAAAAAAAAAAACCACAGTTTTCATTACTTTTATTACAGTCTCATCCTGCGACGCCATCGATCTCCTGTAAAAAAATGAAAAAAAAAAAAAAGAATACCACCTGACCGACGCAGTCCATAGTAACGAGTGTCCCACGACGATCCAGCTCTGCTACATCAGAATCCCGGGCAGCACAGCTGATTACCTGCTTCCCCGGCGGTGACGTCATCGGACTGGTTTACGGCCGGGATTACCCTGCAGTCACTGCAGTTATCGCGAAAAACTGCATGTGACCGCCAGGGAGAAGATAATGGCGGCCATCAAGCAGTCCAGGACGTGACCGCCGGAGATCTTCTGCCAGGTAAGTGCCGCTGACTCCTGACAGACCCGACCGACGGACACTCACAGTGACAGTGACAAATCCGATTACGGTATTCGATAAGACGAAAATATCGAAACGAATTATCGAAAGGCCGATAGAGCTAATATCGGCCGATAGCCGATATTTGCATTATCGTATCGCTCAACACTAGTCCTGATAAGATTCCCAAGGTGTTTTTAGAGAATTGTGGGGTTTTACAGTGCGACAATCTGAATCAATGTAGTATAACAAACAGAGAGTCTCTATGCACAATGCGGTCTGGGGTGACGCTGCAGATAGTTTCTTAGCAGAGCAGTGCTGCAGTATGTGAGCAGGCAGGGCGCAGGACACTTGGATAGGGATAAAAGGGTAATTCTGGCCGGGCTTCAAGGCAGTTTTCGACTGCAGAGCGATCCAAAATAAGACCCATCCAGTCTAGCATCTGGCCCCCCTACCAGCAGCCCATCCAGTCTACCACCTGGCCCCCGTACCAGCAGCAAATCCAGTCTAGCACCTGGACCCCCTACCAGCAGTCCATCCAGTCTAGCATCTGGCCCCCCTACCAGCAGCCCATCCAGTCTAGCAACTGGCCCCCCTACCAGCAGACCATCTAGTCTAGCATTTGGCCCCCCCTACCAGCAGCCCATCCAGTCTAGCACCTGGCCCCCCCTTCCAGCAGAACATCCAGTCTAGCATCTGGCCTCGCTACCAGCAGACTATCGAGACTAGCACCTGGCGTCCCTAACAGCAGCCCATCCAGTCTAGCATCTGGCACCCCTACCAGCAGCCCATCCAGTCTAGCATCTGGCCCCTCTACCAGCAGCCCATCCAATCTAGCATCTGGCAACCCCCTACCAGCAGCCCATCCAGTCTAGATTCTGCCCCCCCTACCAGTACCCATCCAGTCTAGCATCTGGCCCCCTACCAGCAGCTCATCCAGTCTAGCATCTGGCCCCTCCTTCCAGCAGCCCATCCAGTCAAGCATCTGGCCTCGCTACCAGCAGACTATCGAGACTAGCACCTGGCCTCCCTAACAGCAGCCCATCCAGTCTAGCATCTGGCACCCCTACCAGCAGCCCATCCAGTCTAGCATCTGGCCCCCCTACCAGCAGCCCATCCAATCTAGCATCTGGCAACCCCCTACCAGCAGCCCATCCAGTCTAGATTCATGCCCCCCCTCACCAGTACCCATCCAGTCTAGCATCTGGCCCCCTACCAGCAGCCCATCCAGTCTAGCATCTGGCCCCCCTACCAGCAGCCCATCCAGTCTAGCATCTGGCCCCCCTACCAGCAGCCCATCCAGTCTAGCATCTGGCCCCCCTACCAGCAGCTCATCCAATCTAGCATCTGGCAACCCCTACAAGCAGCCCATCCAGTCTAGCACCTGGCCCCCCCTACCAGCAGCCTATCCAGTCTAGCATCTGGCCTCCCTACCAGCAGCCTTTCCAGTCTAGCATCTGGCCCCCCAACCAGCAGCCCTTCCAGTCTAGCATCTGGCCCCCCTACCAGCAGCCCATCCAGTCTAGCATGTGGCCCCCCTACCACCAGCCCTTCCAGTCTAGCATCTGGCCCCCCTACCAGCAGCCCATCCAGTTTAGCATCTGGCCCCCCTACCAGCAGACCATCCAGTCTAGCATCTGGCCCCCCCTACCAGCAGCCCATCCAGTCTAGCATCTGGTCCCCCTACCAGCAGCCCATCCAGTCTAGCATCTGGCCTCCCTACCAGCAACCCATCCAGTCTAGCATCTGGCCCCCCTAACAGCAACCCATCCAGTCTAGCATCTGGCCCCCCTACCAGCAGCCTTTCCAGTCTAGCATCTGGCCCCCCTACCAGCAGCCAATCCAGTCTAGATTCTGCCCCCCCCTACCAGCAGCCCATCCAGTCTAGCATCTGGACCCACTAGCAGCCCATTCAGTCTAGCATCTGCCCCCCCTACCAGCAGCCCATCCAGTCTAGCATCTGCCCCTAGAATGGATGGGCTGCTGGTAGAGGGGTAGACGCTAGACTGATGGTCTGCTGGTAGGGGGACCAGCTGCTAGACTGGATGGGCTGCTGGTAGGGAGGCCAAATGCTAGACTGGATGGGCTGCTGGTAGGGGGCCAGATGCTAAAATGGATGGGCTTCTGGTAGGGGGCCAGATGCTTGACTGGATGGGCTGCTGGTAGGGGGCCAGATGCTAGACCGGATGGGCTGCAGGTAGGGGGGGCCAGATGCTAGATTAGATGGGCTGCTGGTGGGGGGGGCCAGATGCTAGACTGGATGGGCTGCTGAAAGGGGGGCCAGATGCTAGACTGAATAGGCTGCTGTTAGGGGGGCCAGTATCTAGACTGAATGGGCTGCTGGTAGGGGGGCCAGATGCTAGACTGGATGGGTTGCTTGTAGGGGGGCCAGGTGCTAGAATGTATGGGCTGCTCGTACGGGTGCCAGGTGTTAGTCTGGATGGGTGCTGGTAGCGGGGCCAGGTGCTTGGCTGGATTGGCTGCTGGTAGGGGGGTCAAGTGCTAGTCTGGATGGGCTGCTGGTAGCAGGGCCAGGTGCTAGAATGGATGGGCTGCTGGTAGCGGGGTCAGGTGCTAGTCTGGATGAGCTGCTGGTAGCGGGCCAGGTGCTAGACTGGATGGGCTGGTAGGGGGGCCAGATGCTAGACTGGATGGGCTTCTGGTAGGGAGGACAGAGGCTAGACTGGATGGGCTGCTGTTAGGGGGGCCAGATGCTAGACTGGATGGGCTTCTGGTAGGGGTTACAGATGCTAGACTGGATGGGCTGCTGGTAGGAAGGCCAGATGCTAGACTGTATGGGCTGCTTCGTAGGGGGGGGCAGATGCTAGACTGGATGGGCTGTTGGTAGGGGCGCCAGATGCTAGACTGGATGGGCTGCTGGTAGGGGGGCCAGATGCTAGACTAGTTGGGCTGCTAGTAGGGGGGCCAGATCTAGACTGGATGGGCTGCTGGTAGGGGGGCCAGATGCTAGACTGGATGGGCTGCTGGTAGGAGGGCCCAGATGCTAGACTGGATGTGCTGCTGGTAGGGGGGCCAGATGCTAGACTGGATTGGCTGCTGGTCGGGGGCAGGCAATAGAATGGATGGGCCACTGGTAGTGGGTAGATGCTATAATGGATGGGCCATTTTTAGGGGGTAGATGCTAGAATGAATGTTCTGCTGGAATAAGGCAAATGTAAGAATTGATGGACTCTTGGAAGAGAGGCAGATGATAGAATGGATGGGCTCCTGGTAGTGGGCTGATGCTAGAATGAATGGGCTCCTGGCAGGGGGGCCAGATTCTAAGATGGATGGGCTGCTGGTAGGGGACACAGATGCTAGACTGGATGGGTTGCTGGTAGGGGGCCAGATGATATACTGGATGGGCTTCTGGTAGGGGGGGCAGATGCTAGACTGGATGGGCTGCTGGTAGGGGGGCCAGATGCTAGACTGGGTGGGCTGCTGGTAGGGGGGCCAGATGCTAGACTGGATGGGTCTTAGTTTGGATCGCTCTGCATTTAAACCGTCCTCTAGAATTCTGTCGCTGAGGGCTGAAGTTCTTGAGCAGGATGATTTGTATGACCGAGAAGAGCGTCTGGATGAACCTGACTTGTAGGATTTTGATTCTTGCAGATGAGCAATACGCAGCTCCGCTTTATCTTTGCGTCCTGCACAGCGGCATTCCTTTCTCTGCCTGTGGAATCTACCTTGCATAATTCTGATGAGGCTTCGTCAATATTAGAGTCTTTTAGGAAGGCGGCATACTTTGCGGACAGTCTCTTGTATCTACCATGGGCCGTTTCTAGCTGTCTTATAGTATCCTGTAAACTCACTGCATCATCTTTGTGGCGTTGAAAGCTTGACATGAGGGAGGTAACTCGCTCCCATAGGTCGTCCAGGTTGTCATTGTATTCATCCTTCGTATTTTGATAATTTTTGACAGCTTTTATGGTTGGTTTGACAGAGCGTTTTTGTCAAACGACTTGGTCTTCTGGAAGCGTGGGTTCTGCTTCCTGGTCTTCATGATGGGCAGTGTCAGGTTGTATTTGCTCTGTTTCAGCGGTGGGAGACTGTGCAGGGTCTTTTTCGGCCATTTTGATTTAAGGTGCGCTGTCTCTTTAAGAAACTCAACTTTTGAATTGGGGGCGGAAATCGCAGTGCAGCTTAGTTAAGACGTCCTGATAAGATTCCCAAGGTGTTTTTAGACAATTGTGGGGTTTTACAGTGCGACAATCTAAATCAATGTAGTATAACAAACAGAGAGTCTCTATGCACAATGCAGTCTGTGGTGACGCTGCAGATAGTTTCTTAGCAGAGCAGGGCTGCAGTATGTGAGCAGGCAGGGCGCAGGACACTTGGATAGGGATAAAAGGGTAATTCTGGCCGGGCTTTAAGGCAGTTTTCGACTGTTCTGGTCCCACATGAGGCGAATGGAGGTATAGTTGATTGGGGCTGAGAGAGTTTTCCTACCTTCCACTTCTTCATGCAGAGCAGACAGGACCAGTGCTGTTCAGCGTCCGGAGAGATGATGCACACCAGGGATTGTGAAGTCAAGACTTGTTTATTTGGAAATCTGGACATACAGCATATGATTGGTATACAGTAACTTCTCCAGAAATGCAGGTGAAACAAGGTGCAGCAAGATGTCGCACCAAGTGTGGCTGCAAGTGTGACCAGCAGGAGTGAGTGGTCAAGAACTGATGCCTTTCACAGCTCGGTGCAAAGCTTGTCTCTCCCGTAAAGAACTAAGAAAACAAATGGCTGCTAACAGGAAGAAGAAGCAGTGACCTCAGCACAGGAAGTGAAAGGCATGTACCAGAATTAATTAGTTACAGGCTGCCACACAGAAAGGGCCACCAGGTGACAGCAGAGAGCATGAAAGAATAGATTGTACACAGCATGGAAATAATACAATACATAACCCAGACAAACAGAACAGCACACCCCTACCAGCAGCCCATCCAGGCTAGCATCTGGCCCCACTACCAGCAGCCCATCCAGTCTAGCATCTGGCCCCCCTACCAGCAGCCCATCCAGTCTAGCATCTGGCCCCCCTACCAGCAACCCATCTAGTCTAGCATCTGGCCCCCCCACCAGCAGCCCATCCAGTCTAGCATCTGACCCACCTACCAGCAGCCCATCCAGTCTAGCATCTGGCCCCCCTACCAGCAGCCCATCCAGTCTAGCATCTGGCCCCCCCTACCAGCAGCCCATCCAGTCTAGCATCTGGCCCCCCTACCAGCAACCCATCTAGTCTAGCATCTGGCCCCCCCACCAGCAGCCCATCCAGTCTAGCTTCTGACCCACCTACCAGCAGCCCATCCAGTCTAGCATCTGGCCCCCCTACCAGCAGCCCATCCAGTCTAGCCCCTGGCCCAAGTACCAGAAGCCCATCCAGTCTAGCATCTGACCCCCTTACCAGCAGCCCATGCAGTCTAGCATCTGGCCCCCCCTACCAGCAGCCCATCCAGTCCATCAACTGGCCCCCTTACCAACAGCCCATCCAGTCTAGCACCGGGCCCCCTTACCAGCAGCCCATCCAGTCTAGCACCTTGCCCCCTTACCAGCAGCCCAACCAGTCTAGCCCCTAGCCCAAGTACCAGAAGCCCATCCAGTCTAGCATCTGACCCCCCTACCAGCAGCCCATCCAGGCTAGCATCTGGCCTCGCTATCAGCAGCCCATCCAGTCTAGCATCTGGCCCCCCTACAGCAGCCCATCCAGTCTAGCACTTGGCCCCCGCTACGAGCAGCCCATCCAGTCTAGCACCTGGCCCCGCTACCAGCAGACCATCGAGACTAGCACCTGGCCGCCCTAACAGCAGCCCATCCAGTCTAGCACCTGGCCGCCCTACCAGCAGCCCATCCAGTCTAGCACCTGGCCCCCATACCAGCAGCCCATCCAGTCTAGCACCTGGCCCCCCTACCAGCAGCCCATCGAGTCTAGCATCTGGCCCCCCTACCAGCAGTCCATCCAGTCTAGCATCTGGCCTATTCCTGGCCTTCTGGTCATGATGGGTAATTTTTTTAAACCAGGTTAAAGGTCAGGTCAGCTTTGGCCTGAGAACCCAACATGAAACAAGGTCCCAGCTCCACTACAGTGGCAGTGTGGTTGGAGACTGTGAGCACCAAAACTTATCTCCCCCGGCATCGGCTACGGAAAGCATCGAAGATCCCTGTTGCCTATACTGTGGCCTAGGCAGTACTGTCCCAACCCCGCTTTCCCCTGTGGACACTGCATGCACCAAATTCACCCAGGTCGCAGAAGGGACACCGGCCCATTAGCCTTTTATATAACTTCTGTACTCAGATAGCAAGCCGGAGGCAGTGTCATCTCTAGGAGTCTCAGCATTGTCCATATAATAGCAAGGAAAAGAAGAGCAGACGTTATACCACAGGTTCCGCGGCTACTGGCTTGGGACAATGATTGCGAGGTGTTGGCAGGAAGGAGAGGGGAGTAATACTGCACCGTGAGATGACACAGAAAGGAACATATTGAAAGGAGTCCTGGAAAGGTGTCTTTACAATGTACCTGGGAATTTGATGAGCCCCTCACCTGGAGGATACTGTACCAAGCGGGCATATGTGCACACCTGAACTCGGAGTAAAGCCTTGTAAATTGCCCCGGAATGTGTGATCTCAATTTGTTCCTGCGGCACCTTGTACACACTGCTACATCTAACAGCACAATTCATCCAACAATACATACTTCAGCCCTGAGGCAAGAAGCTGTGCCTGTGGCGAGTAGGTCAAACTCTGCTGCATCACCACCAGTCTCTGAGGACCTGCACTGCAGTGCCGTTCAGCTTTGACCAGAAACCACAGGTGGCATAACCAACAGTGGAATACAAAATCTAATCATCCTCTGTAAATAATTCCCCTTTTCATTGGACGGCCAGGGCCACAGACAGGGTCACTGCTGCCTTGACACATCCCTTTAACAGACCGGCAGGGTACAGAGTACCCCAGTGCCCTGGCGGATGATCCACTTGCAGGAGCCTATAGGCAGACTGACGCTCAAAGGGTCAGTATGGATTACACAATAATAGAACAATTTTGTTGGTGGAGGAGGGGTGGTGGGGCAGCCCAGATAGGGAGGTAGCCAAAATGCCATATGTTTAGGTGTATAATGGAAGTAAAGATGCTGAAAATGGATTAAATGGAGAAGTCCAACAAAGAGTAGGCCCAAAAAAGGGGTACTGGATCGACAGATAAAAGGTATATATAGTATACTGAAAATATTCAAAATATCCGTATAGATTTCTGCAGTAACACCCATACTCAGAATCCCAGTTTGGCTAACACCCAAATTGAAAAGCAGGAAAGTTTACTCTATCAGTACAATGCAGCTGTATACATTGTTGGTGGAATTGTTCTTCTCCATATCTATTTTGGGAGAAACACAGTTAGCCAGATGCCCAGTCTGGCTAACACCCAATTCTGCAAAGCAGGAAAGTGAACTGTATAAGTACAGTACAGCTGTAGATATTGCTGTGTGAATTGTTCAGCTCCGTATCTATTTACGGAGAAAAACTGTTAGCCAGAGGCCCAGTCTGGCTAACACCCAATTCTGCTAAGCAGGAAAGTGAACTGTATAAGTACAGTACAGCTGTAGATATTGCTGTGTGAATTGTTCAGCTCCGTATCTATTTACGGAGAAAAACTGTTAGGCAGAGTCCCAGTTTGGCTAACACCCAATTCTGCTAAGCAGGAAAGTGAACTGTATAAGTACAGTACAGCTGTAGATATTGCTGTGTGAATTGTTCAGCTCCGTATCTATTTCCGCAGGAACACCCTTACTCAGAGGCCCAGTTTGGCTAACACCCAAATTGAAAAGCAGGAAAGTTTACTCTATCAGTACAATAAAGCTGTATACATTGTTGGTGGAATTGTTCTTCTTCGTATCTATTTTGGGAGAAATAATAAAAATAGCACTGCACTCTCAGGAAGGAATTCCATGCAAAATAGAACACACTTTATTGTTACAACCAACCAAAGTGAGAAGCATGATAATCAAAGCGACATGAAAGTGACGTTTCGACTCTCCCGAGTCTTTTTCAAACGCCGCTATGTAGAAAGAAAACAACAAAATATGGTTGAGATAAACAGAACAAAATAATGAATCAACATCAAAAAAAATATCATAAAACAAGAAAACATTTCACCAATTTTATATCAAGAAAAGTGCAAACACCATGGAGACTGGCAAGCACCAATCGTATGTCGAAAGTGAAGAAGGTGAACAGTAAAGTGGTGATGGGGGTCAACCCAAGGTATGAGTATAGCTAGAGAAATCAAGAAGTTAGAGACAATAGAGGACAATTATACCTGAGAATTGCTTCAGAAGAAGTTTTTAAAGGCAATTAATGCATTGCTAGATAAAAGGAAATTAATAAAAAATTAGTTTAGGTGAAATGCTGTAGAAGTTCAACACTGGTGAGAGGTCTGTATGGTAATAAATACCTGTTGCAATCGAATAGTTTAGAGCCAAACTCAGGAAGAGGTATCTCCCCAAGGGAAGGTCTGGGATGTAAAAATGTAGGAGGAAAAAAGGATTAGGAATACACTATCAAGATAAGAGAGAAGGTGGATATTAATGAAGTATCCTGTGTATAACAAAGATACCTGAATGGTTGTTGTATAGAAGGCTGTAAAGGGCTTTCGTGTTGAAAGGTGTATAGTCTGTTCAAGAAAAAAAATTTTTTGGACCTTAGTGATAGGTATAAGCAGTGGGCATAAAACAATAAAAAAATAATCACTGTATTATCAAAAGTAATGAAAGGCCCCCAGGACTGAGCCATGATGCCAGTAAGAGCTTAAACAGGCCGGCAAAAGGATTTGATCTAAAGGTACTGCACAAAGCTGAATTACCTTACGATGAAGTGAGACAGCAATGCTCCCGCATCTTGCTGGGTAGTGGTGTGCTGTGGGAGTGAGTACGCCGGAAATAAAAGCCGGCGAGTATCGCCGGACCGGATGTGCGTCATCCGGACCGGAAGTACCTTTGTCGGTAATGAAAATGCCACTGCGGCTGCGCAGAGAGCTCTGGGGATGTAAGTCCTGAGAAGTGTAGTGCGCATGCGCTGTCTTGAGACGGGGAAATGGTGTGACAAAAGAGAAGGTGTGGAGAAAGTGATAAAGTGGTAGAGAAATGGTTGAATAAAACGAATGAACAACTAAAAGAGGGAGAGGAATAATGAGGAGAAAGGGAGAGGAAAGAAAAATGTAGAAAGAATGCATAAAGTAAGGGAAAATCTGGGTGAGACAGAACTAATGTATTAAGGCTAGGTAGGGGGGAGAAAAAGAACTGAAGGAAAGATGGGGTATCATCCTACGGGAAATGTCATGTACCATATGCAATACTAAATTATATGATGTAGGTAATATGAACTCACCAGTGTTGGCTAAAGTCAGCGAGTCTAAGAGAAATAGGAGACACAATTAGTCAGAATGAAAAGTACTATATATCTCACAAGTGACTAAACAGACCAATCAATTTCACGATTTAATCCTCGTGGTGATAATGTATCCAGGGTATATATCCAAAAGGTCTCTCTACGTTTGAGCATTTTGATGTGATTGCCACCCCTGCGTGGACGTGGGACGTGTTCTAAAATCTGAAATTTGAGCTGTGCGACAATTTGAGCCGGACACAAGTCCACTATAAGATGTGGTAAAACGTGGCTTCCATTGCCAGATCACTTTACTAAGTCAAACCATACGGTCGCACAGCTCAAATTTCAGATTTTAGAACACGTCCCACGTCCACGCAGGGGTGGCAATCACATCAAAATGCTCAAACGTAGAGAGACCTTTTGGATATATACCCTGGATACATTATCACCACGAGGATTAAATCGTGAAATTGATTGGTCTGTTTAGTCACTTGTGAGATATATAGTACTTTTCATTCTGACTAATTGTGTCTCCTATTTCTCTTAGACTCGCTGACTTTAGCCAACACTGGTGAGTTCATATTACCTACATCATATAATTTAGTATTGCATATGGTACATGACATTTCCCGTAGGATGATACCCCATCTTTCCTTCAGTTCTTTTTCTCCCCCCTACCTAGCCTTAATACATTAGTTCTGTCTCACCCAGATTTTCCCTTACTTTATGCATTCTTTCTACATTTTTCTTTCCTCTCCCTTTCTCCTCATTATTCCTCTCCCTCTTTTAGTTGTTCATTCGTTTTATTCAACCATTTCTCTACCACTTTATCACTTTCTCCACACCTTCTCTTTTGTCACACCATTTCCCCGTCTCAAGACAGCGCATGCGCACTACACTTCTCAGGACTTACATCCCCAGAGCTCTCTGCGCAGCCGCAGTGGCATTTTCATTACTGACAAAGGTACTTCCGGTCCGGATGACGCACATCCGGTCCGGCGATACTCGCCGGCTTTTATTTCCGGCGTACTCACTCCCACAGCACACCACTACCCAGCAAGACGCGGGAGCGTTGCTGTCTCACTTCATCGTAAGGTAATTCAGCTTTGTGCAGTACCTTTAGATCAAATCCTTTTGCCGGCCTGTTTAACCTCTTACTGGCATCATGGCTCAGTCCTGGGGCCTTTCATTACTTTTGATAATACAGTGATTATTTTTTTATTGTTTTATGCCCACTGCTTATACCTATCACTAAGGTCCAAAAAAATTTTTTTCTTGAACAGACTATACACCTTTCAACACGAAAGCCCTTTACAGCCTTCTATACAACAACCATTCAGGTATCTTTGTTATACACAGGATACTTCATTAATATCCACCTTCTCTCTTATCTTGATAATGTATTGCTAATCCTTTTTTCCGCCTACATTTTTACATCCCAGACCTTCCCTTGGGGAGATACCTCTTCCTGAGTTTGGCTCTAAACTATTCGATTGCAACAGGTATTTATTACCATACAGACCTCTCACCAGTGTTGAACTTCTACAGCATTTCACCTAAACTAATTTTTTATTAATTTCCTTTTATCTAGCAATGCATTAATTGCCTTTAAAAACTTCTTCTGAAGAAATTCTCAGGTATAATTGTCCTCTATTGTCTCTAACTTCTTGATTTCTCTAGCTATACTCATACCTTGGGTTGACCCCCATCACCACTTTACTGTTCACCTTCTTCACTTTCGACATACGATTGGTGCTTGCCAGTCTCCATGGTGTTTGCACTTTTCTTGATATAAAATTGGTGAAATGTTTTCTTGTTTTATGATATTTTTTTTGATGTTGATTCATTATTTTGTTCTGTTTATCTCAACCATATTTTGTTGTTTTCTTTCTACATAGCGGCGTTTGAAAAAGACTCGGGAGAGTCGAAACGTCACTTTCATGTCGCTTTGATTATCATGCTTCTCACTTTGGTTGGTTGTAACAATAAAGTGTGTTCTATTTTGCATGGAATTCCTTCCTGAGAGTGCAGTGCTATTTTTATTATTAGTTTGGGATTTATTCCATGACACTAGCACCTCGCCATTTATAGATTCGAGTGCACAACAATTATCTTCTATTTTGGGAGAAACACAGTTAGCCAGAGGCCCAGTCTGGCTAACACCCAATTCTGCAAAGCAGGAAAGTGAAATGTATAAGTACAGTACAGCTGTAGATATTGCTGTGTGAATTGTTCAGCTCCGTATCTATTTCCGTAGGAACACCCATTGTCAGAGGCCCAATTTGGCTAACACCCAAATTGAAAAGCAGGAAAGTTTACTCTATCAGTACAATACAGCTGTATACATTGTTGGTGGAATTGCTCATCTCCGTATCTATTTACGGAGAAAAACTGTTAGCCAGAGGCCCAGTCTGCCTAACAACCAATTCTGCAAAGCAGGAAAGTAAACTGTATAAGTACAGTACAGCTGTAGATATTGCTGTGTGAATTGTTCAGCTCCGTATCTATCTGCGGAGAAAAACTGTTAGCCAGAGTCCCAGTCTGGCTAACACCCATTTCTGCAAAGTAGGAAAGTGAACTGTATAAGTACAGTACAGCTGTACATATTGCTGTGTGAATTGTTCATCTTGTATCTATTTCCATAGGAAAACCCATAATCAGAGGCCCGGTATGGCTAACACCCCAATTGAAAATCAGAAAATTTACTCTATCAGAACAATACAGCTGTATACATTGTTGGTGGAATTGTTCTTCTCCGTATCTATTTAGGGAGAAACACTGTTAGCCAGAGGCCCAGTCTGGCTAACATCCAATTCTGCAAAGCAGGAAAGTGAACTGTATAAGTACAGTAGAGCTGTAGATTCCTGATGAAATATTCACATTTATATTTGAAGATGTCGAAAG
This sequence comes from Oophaga sylvatica, assembly GCA_033576555.1. NCBI lineage: Eukaryota > Metazoa > Chordata > Amphibia > Anura > Dendrobatidae > Oophaga > Oophaga sylvatica. The sequence goes on along the minus strand of JARQOD010003686.1, from coordinate 17,679 downwards.
GGAGAATTACATGGTGCAACAAGGACACCCACCTTTAGGGCAGGAGATACCTGTAATGGGAGAAGTGGCCATTGCAGACCTGATAAATATTAGGAGGACTTATCTATCAAATAACCTGCATAAAGTTGTTGACCAAAAGACCAATAATTTTAAGTGTAAGTGGCGACCCTGAGGGTTCAGTCGCCACAGAGGTACTGCATCTCGGCCAGAGATGTGGTATTTTCAACTTTCAGGTAAGTGACATTATACCTGGCTCTGGCAACACTGTATCTATCACACACACTAGTTTAGTTCATATAGCACGACCCAGCCAGCAAAGGGTGTACATGGTGGTTTCAGCTTGTGGGTCAGAGTAGGAAGTTAGAGGGAAGATATAGAGTTCAACCTTGGGGGAGGAAGAGGACAGACGTGTTTTACACATCTCTCCCATAAAGGCGAGGTTAAGAAGATATAATTGTGCAGCAGCCTACCATCCTGAGGAGTTGCTTATTGACAGAGAGAAACAAGAGGGGTTCACTGGAAGGGAAAAGGGATTCTCAGAGAGAGCCACAGATGCGCTGTAAGCTATTGGTGGGCACATTGCAGGACTGGCGTACGCCACCTTGGATAATCCAGGTTTCAGAAGGGACTCGGCACCTAGAGTTGTGGCAGAACTTTATGACTCAGCTATCAAGCCGATAGCTGTGATAACTTTAGGGATGACAGCCACAAACGCAAGTACCTTCTCCGGGAAGGAAAGCTATATAGGATCAAGGAAACGCATAAAGATAACGTTGTCCTGGAGGATCCGCAGCTTCTAGACTGTGACACTGCTTAGCGAGGTGCTGGAAGGAAGAAAGGCGTGGGAAATCAGCACAGTGTGACAGCCAGGGAAGGCATATACTGAAAGGGAACCTTTTTAATACTGTTCTACATCCATCTTGGAGTTGGCTGGACTCCTCACCTGGAGAGCGTGGCACCAAGTGGGCATCTGTACTGCCAGCACCAGAAGTGCGAGTAGAGCTGTGGAAACTGCAAGTGACTGTCTCCTCAAGTTCTTCCCTGAACGCACACTACACTTTGCTACATCTCCCAGCAACATAACTTCATCTACAACGTCTTCCTGCCCTAGGATAACATAGTCTCGCCTGTGGTAGACTTTACAAACTGTGCTGCATCTCGCCATCTGTCCCAGAGGATTTGCACTGCATCGCTGGTTAGTGGTCACCTCTGACCAGATACCAGAGGTGGCGTCACGAATACCTACACTGCAAACTGCCATCATCCCCTGTAAATATTTCACCTTTTATTGGACGCACAGGGCCACCAACCGAGTCACTGCCGCTGTGACACATCCCCTTAAAACAACGGCCCGCCAACGAGTATTACACTGCCCTGGTGGCCGATCCATGTACGCCTCAAAATAACCATCAAAACCCCATTCCAGCAGCAGCCCCTGTTAGCCCATCATGTCCAATGGCACACAGTTTTCAGACTCCTGTTATTTTTGTCAATGATCCAGCTGCCATGTTTGATCCTTCGACCTTGTATGGTCCATTGTCCAGTAACCCTTATAGTTTCAAAACGCTATGTGTCAATAGGTTTCTAAGACAATTCTTAAGGTTTTAGACTATGTATAGAGAAAAATGTGTTCATGTTTTCAAGAACCTTTATGACAAAAGTTTAACAAATTGAAATTTGATTCTTATCAGACCGATTCAACATTTATAAAGATATTTTTCCTTTTTTAGGTTGTTTCAGGTTTGTATTGTTCACTAAGCATATTCAAATTAAAATCTCATAGTATTTTGCAAGATACAAGGTATATGTAGTATTGTTTAAATATAATAAATCTCATTATATAATTCAGGAGTCAGACAATCACGCGGAAAGGGTCAGTATGTATTATACAAGAATATAACAATTTGGTAGGTGGAGGAGGGGGGGTGCTGCCCAGATTGGGAGGTTGAATAAATGCCATATGTTGAGGTGTATAATGGACGTAAAGCTGCTGGAAATGGAATCATTGGAGAAGTCTGAGGAAGAGGAGGACAAAATAAGGGGTACTGTATCACCACGACTGATCAACCAGTCAAACAATCTAACGTGAATTGGGAATGGCCTATAGTTGGGGCAAAAGATTTGAAATCCAGGATATTCAAACCTTTAATTCCTCACTAGACAAGAGTTGCTAGAGATATCTGGCAGTTGCCCAACCTTTCTCGTTATTGCAGTAGATAGTGTCGGACTGAGGTGCCAAGGGCCCACCAGTAATATTGAGTCTGGGGGCCCACTGTTCATTTACATGCAAATGTTAAATTACCCTCATTCACAAATTTGCCTATGTTACTATGTAATAGTAAATTGAATAGATGGTGAAATGGATGACGAGATCCTGCCTTTGTCTGTACATACTGAATCAAGTGTATAGTGGGAACTACGGCTCATATTTAGAGGTGGGGGTCCACTCCTGCACAAGAGCCCACCGCGGGACTCACCTGTTTCCCCGTGGGCCAATCCAAGGGTGGCAGTAGACATGTACAATCATCCAATCTAAACTTGCATGTTTATGGGAGAATACGGGAAAATAGATGTCATTGGCTAAAAACGACCTCATGAGAATGGCTATCATTAGTCTAATGTAGGGTGAAAGGAGTCCATCAGGTTCAGATCACTTTCGTCTTTCCTTGGTAAGCACCATTCTGATATGCAGTGGAACAAAAGCAATAATATATACTGTGTATAACTAGAACTTTTTAGCTTTTGTTAATTTCTTGTGTTGAGTACACTTTAAGAACACCATCATTTCGGGATTTCCCCTACACAGAGAGCCATTAAGCTTTTTTCATGCCCCGCAGGCTGCAATTTAAAATGTTTCCTTTAATGAAACTGCCACTTTCACAGTGAAAAATACACAGCAGGTCCCAATTTGTGAAATTGTGTGCAATACCCTGAAGACATAACATGAAGTGGAAGTTTTCCAGACCCCTTATCCAATAGCCAAGGAGCAGAATGCTTTGCCGAGTTCTGACAAGCAGCCTTCCATGGTTCATTATGTAATCCAGGGCTGCTTGATGGCTGAGCATCATGGGAGATGTAGTTCTTAACCAGCTGCAGCTGTCAGTAATTTAATTTAGTACACAGATTGTATCTTGACTTTGCTTTGATTGTACATTCTTTTCTTTTAAGGGCCCTCGGAGCAATAAAGTGCACCACCAGCGTACTCACTTCTCATTCTCATCTATTCTTTCATCCCTTTTCCTCAGATTATTCTGAGGACATAACTGTTTCAGAAAAATGCTGCTGGCACAGCACAGATGAGAGACAAGATATCTCATCCTGTTGCCCACTTATATGTGGTTTTCCAGTCACTTCTCATATCAGTGATCTGTCCTAGTTTGGCTGAGTACAGAACATCACATGGCCAATTACCTGTCAGACAGATCTCAATCTTACAAGAAGTGGCCCCTCTAAGTAGCCGTTTAATTCCAGGCATACCAAAGAGGATGGAGAGTTGTGTGAGAGCCTGAAATTCCAGCAGCCCACAGTATACACAACCATATGAGTACCATCAAAGAGATATATTCCACAACTTTATTATGAGAAGAATATAGACATCATAGCCTTTCTGGAAAATATCACAGGAGGCATCAACTGTATGACTAATATTACATTTAAGGATTAATTCATACTGTTTACTCTGTATTTAAAGGGGTTATATCGGTTGGGTTGGTTTGTTGAAACCAATCGGCTGCTTGACAGGGCTGCAGTGCTCTTCATTGTTTAGATTGGCTTGTAATTGCCTGCACCATACTTTTCTTAGTGGTGGTGGTGATCAGTTGGTCAAGCGAGTGGTGATAATTGGACCCCCAACAGTCCAATAGTGATGGCCTACCCAAAGGGATCGTTCACATAACCATATGTTCGGTCCGAGTGCGATCCAACAAAACATCAGATCGCACTTGGACCAACGTTATTCTTTCATAAACCTTTACCACCCAATACATTTCCCACACATTGTGCCGTTTTATGGCCAAAAAGCCTGACATCAGCAGCCATAGGCATATACTGGTCCTCTATTTCTACCTGTACATCTGGAAACTAGGTTATAACGTAGGAGTCTAGGGACAACCAACGCACGAGAGGAGGCACCACTTCTCATCATCTTAGGGTGCCAACCTCCTCAAGTAGGAAGGTATGTAGTAGGACCGTGGACAGGGTTAGTGCACCCCATCTTGATGTCGGCCTTTGGTATGTATGTGTTGCACTACTGATGGTGTGGCACAATACCCTTAGCACACATACCTTACCCCAAAAAGCCATATCACCAAACTGTGGGTGCCCCTACTGGATGCATTAGTTTGCCATCCATACAGTTAGGTCCATAAATATTTGGACAGAGACAACATTTATCTAATTTTGGTTCTAGACATTACCACAATGAATTTGAAACAAAACAAATCAGATGCAGTTGAAGTTCAGACTTTCAGCTTTCATTTGAGGGTATCCACATTAAAATTGGATGAAGGGTTTAGGAGTTTCAGCTCCTTAACATGTGCCACCCTGTTTTTAAAGGGACCAAAAGTAATTGGACAATTGACTCCAAGGCTATTTCATGGACAGGTGTGGGCAATCCCTTCATTATATCATTCTCAATTAAGCAGATAAAAGGGCTGGTGTTGATTTGAGGTGTGGTGTTTGCATTTGGAAGGTTTAGCTGTGAAGGAAACATGCGGTCAAAGGAGCTCTCCATGCAGGTGAAACAAGCTATCCTTAAGCTGCAAAAAACAGAAAAAACCCATCCGAGAAATTGCTACAACTTTAGGAGTGGCAAAATCTACAGTTTGGTACATTCTGAGAAAGAAAGAAAGCACTAGTGAACTCATCAATGCAAAAAGACCTGGGCGCCCACGGAAGACAACAGTGGTGGATGATCGCAGAATACTCTCCATGGTGAAGAGAAACCCCTTCACAACAGCCAACCAAGTGAACAACACTCTCCAGGAGGTAGGCGTATCAATATCCAAATCTACCATAAAGAGAAGACTGCATGAAAGTAAATACAGAGGGTTCACTGCACGGTGCAAGCCACTCATAAGCATCAAGAATAAAAAGTCTAGGCTGGACTTTGCTAAAAAACATCTAAAAAAGCCAGCACAGTTCTGGAAGAACATTCTTTGGACAGATGAAACCAAGATCAACCTCTACCAGAATGATGGAAAGAGAAAAGTATGGCGAAGGCGTGGTACAGCTCATGATCCAAAGCATACCACATCATCTGTAAAACATGGGGAAGCAGTGTGATGGCTTGGGCATGCATGGCTGCCAGTGGCACTGGGTCACTAGTGTTTATTGATGATGTGACACAGGACAGAAACAGCCGAATGAATTCTGAGGTATTCAGAGCCATACTGTGTGCTCAGATCCAGCCAAATGCAGCCAAACTGATTGGTCGTCGTTTCATACTACAGATGGACAATGACCCAAAACATAAAGCCAAAGCAACCCAGGAGTTTATTAAAGCAAAGAAGTGGAATTTTCTTGAATGGCCAAGTCAGTCACCTGATCTCAACCCAATTGAACATGCATTTCACTTGTTAAAGACTAAACTTCAGACAGAAAGGCCCACAACAAACAACAACTGAAAACCACCGCGGTGAAGGCCTGGCAGAGCATCAAAAAGAAGGAAACACAGTGTCTGGTGATGTCCATGAGTTCATGACTTCAGGCAGTCATTGCTAACAAAGGGTTTTCAACCAAGTACTAGAAATGAACATTTTATTAACAATTATTTAATCTGTCCAATTACTTTTGGTCCCTTTAAAAACAGGGTGGCACATGTTAAGGAGCTGAAACTCCTAAACCCTTCATCCAGTTTTAATGTGGATACCCTCAAATGAAAGCTGAAAGTCTGAACTTCAACTGCATCTGATTTGTTTTGTTTCAAATTCATTGTGGTAATGTCTAGAACCAAAATTAGATAAATGTTGTCTCTGTCCAAATATTTATGGACCTAACTGTATGTGGTTTTTGAAAGCTTATAATTTGCACTAGCAGCCACATAGAAACTACATTATTCACCTTTATTTTCCTTAAGTGAGGTTTTCTTTGTAGGGCTGGTGTCGACTTGTATATGTTCTTGACTTGGGCCTCCTTTCTCAAGTCAAATTAAGCCGGCGGTACTAAGATATCACCTCTATCTGTACCTCTTTAAACAGGATAGTGAAGTTCCACAATAGTCTGCCCTCTGTTAACTTGCAACCCTCAGTACATTTTTGCATTTTGCACCTTTTTTTGGTGGGTCTTTTTTATTTTCACTTAATAAAAGTTACTTTTTATAAGGGTTTTTCCTCCAGTAAACCTCCTCTACACCCTTTACAGTACCTACATGTATAAGCCCGCTTTTTCTAGGTTATGGCACGCTTCCTCTCTGGTCTTATAAACATGGCACTTTGGGTGGAGGATGACAATCAAGCGTTCTCTACAGAGTCTCTTCCTACATTAGGCAGCGGGTGTGTATCCATTAAAACTCTTTTTAAGGATCACACTATGATCAAACCCTAATCAAACTCTGATCAGTGTGATTTGCATAATTGTCCTGATTCTCTCGGATGAGAGAAAAATACTGTTGTGTGACCCTAGCATAAGGATAGGCTATCAGTTTTGAAAGGAAGGATTCCTCCTTTTAGAGAAACCCTGCTAAAAAAAACTGAATTTCTTATTGTATTGCCTTAAACTATTTTTATCAGATAGTAACTGCATGGTCATTGGTGATCAATTATGGAATTCACAGGATTAATATACAAGTCAATGGTATGCAAATTATGAAAAAATTGAATCTTTTTTTAAAACATTTCCATTTTTTTCAGTTTTGACTATAAGAGCCGCATGCAGAATTACATGCACTTATACATCTTGGCAACTATCAATGACATTGTTAATGGTTATCTGAGGAATGTTTTGTCTTGCTGGATGTACTTAGCATGAAACTCATCAATATCCGCTGCTGGCAGCTCCCTTTGCAAATTCCGACCAATGATGTCCCATGCGTGACTGATGGGAAACAAGTCTGCAGAGACGAGAGACTTAAAGCTACGGTAGCACATTTAGATGACTTACACTGTTCACAGTAGTATAGGTGGCTTGGCATTGTCGTGCTGAAAAACGGCTCCTTGGACACTTTTTAGAAATGATTGTAACATTGGTTTCATTATACAGTAAAACAAAATAGTAAAACATAATTGAGTATCTACATGAACCACATAATAAAAGTAAAAATCCACTCAACTAATTATTTAGTGTGAAACATGAAAAGTAAAAAAACAACAATTGCCAAAATTAGATTTTTGTTCTATATTTATTTTGCAAATAAAAATACATATTCTACTGCATAAAACCAAAAATTAAAAAATGATACAGCTGCTGAATCTAAAACAAATGGTTGGTCATTAAGGCCCTTTCAGGTCTAGTCATCAAAAATTAAACATCATGACCTAAGGAAAGACTACTAATATTCAGATGCCAGAAAACCCCTTTAATGTGGCCATAACATTAAATGAATGTGGGTCAAACAAATAATTTTTTGTGGGACTGAACAAGCATCTAATTTGTATGGGAGTGTCCCAATTATGCAAATGTGTGAGGAAAGAAAAATAAAGGTATATATGGTTTCAACTTACACAATCCAGGACATAAGGCAGGACATAAGTTTTTATGATGTTGGCCTAATGGTGATGATGTACTTACATTGAAAATCCACATCACAATGGCTCTATAATCCTTTAAACTAAAATGAGTCCAGCTAAAGAATGTAAGTGCTCGAGTCAAAGTGTATTCAATCTCTGCCTACCCACCAACCCAGACTGGATGACAGCTGCTGCGTCTACTGAGTAGGGAGGAGGAACACTGACGAGCCGTCAATTAGGCAATATGGGTGGAGAAGGAGTATAAACTTTTTTTATAATGGATAATACCATTCTGGCATAGACTTCGACAAGTAAATACACCAGTCTTATCTGGTCCAAGATACCTACAGTATTTAATAATTTATGTAATTTCTGCTGTAAAATCCTGTAGATTGTGAGCCTTCGCGGGCAGGGTCCTCTCTCCTTCTGTACTTGTGTGTCCTGTGCTGCTCATGTTTATTGTACTTGTCTATATTCGCCCCCTCTCACATGTAAAGCGCCATGGAATAAATGGCGCTATAAAAATGAATAATAATAATAATAATAAAATCTGGTGGCACATCTGCTGTACAAAAAGAGTATTCCTATCTCAGCCATTCATGACTGATAACAGGAATATATATAACTTTGCAGTGGTCACAGGAGGTCAGGACTAAAGACACAAACAAACATGGCTGCACTATACTGCTACTGCAACTCCCATTGAAGTATTGGATTTACAGAACAGTATTGCTCAGTCTCAGTCGGCTGTTTTTATGGTTCCATCCACTCATGGCCATCATTTAGAGACAGATATTCCATCCCAGAAACATCCCTTTAAGCTATTGACTTCAAAGGATCACAAGAACTCTGTGAACACTACCACATGTTATGTATTTGCATTACTCATAATACTGATATGAGAACGTAAACACATTTATACTGTCATTAGTGATGTATTATCATGTTTATTATTCCTCTTTGTAACTATCTTAAGCCCCCGTCTCACATAGCGAGATCGCTAGCGAGATCGCTGCTGAGTCACTAGTTTTGTGACGCAGCAGCGATCTCCCCAGCGATATCGCTGTGTGTGACATTCAGCGACAATCAGCCCCCCTGCTGGGTGTCGCTGATCGTCGTTGAATGTCCTGGACATTTTTGATCGCTGGTCTCCCGCTGGCAAGCACGCATCACTGCGTATGGCAGGTGGGAGACCAGCAATCAGCGAGCTGGTAACCAAGGTAAACATCGGGTTTCCAGGTGCTGTGCGGTGCCTAGAAACCCGATGTGTACGTTAGATACCAGCGCGCTGGTGCAGGGGAGCTGGTAACCAAGGTACACAGCGGGTTTCTAAGCGCCGCGCGGTGCCTAGAAACCCAATGTGTACCTTGGTTACCAGCTCCCTGCACCAGAGCGCTGGTATCTAACTTACACTGTGGGTAACTAAGCGATGTGCGTCGCTTGTTACCCGCATAGTCGCTGTCCTGATCGCTGCTGACAGCTGCCTGTTTGGCAGCTCAGCAGCGATCATGTAGCGACACTCCAGCGATCCTGACAAGTTCATATCGTTGTCGGGATCGCTGGTGTGTCGCTATGTGACGGGGACCCTTATTGGAAAAGATATAAAAGGGGAATTTACGAAGATTGTTATTTTGCGTAACAGTTTAAAAAGCCTACACAAGTAAGATGTAGAGAATTTATTAAAGTGAATTTGTCACAGGTTTTTACTACCTCATTTAATATAGGGAAGAGACCCTGATTCCAGCGATGTATCACTTTGTTTACTGGACGCAGCAGTTGTGATACAGTCATAGTTTTTTCTTCTGTAAATGGAGCAGAGCTCAGAAAGCTAATCCCGCCCACACCAGTGATTGGCAGCTTTCTGTGTACTTTGTATATTGACAGTAAGCTGCTAACCAGTGCTGGGGGCGTGGTTGGACCAGGAGGCACATGGGCAGCTAGTCAGGCAGTGATTATTGCAATAATATTGAAGCAACAGCACACAGCCAAGTAAATGACACATCACTGAAATCAGGGTCCCAGAACCTAGCTCATACTGTCCTCAGATTACATAGCAAAAACCTGCTGACAGATTTGTTTAAGAACTTCAAATATTCTAATAACATTATAATTATTTTAAGTCTCTACTTACCTGTAGTAATGAGCATTACCTGTAGTAATGAGCATACAGCCCAAACATTTGACACTATATGCCGTCTATAATACATACATCGATACATAACTTATTGAATCCCTTTGTAAAAAGAAGTATATAGGATATGTTATTTTCCTAGACAGCTGTATATTCAAAAGCATAGTGGACTAATTGTCACTACACTGACAAAAGACTTACTTTGGGCAAATGCACATGACATTGCTGAGTTTTAGTATACAGTCATGGCCAAAAGTTTTGAGAATGACACAAATATTATATTTTCACATGATCTGCTGCCCTCTGGTTTTTATGTGTGTTTGACAGATGTTTTTATCTCAGACAGAAATATAATAATTGCAAACATATGAGTAACAAAAGCTTATATTGACAGTTAGAATGAGTTAATTGCAGCAAGTCAATATTTGCAGTGTTGACCCTTCTTCTTCAGGACCTCTGCAATTCTCCCTGGCATGCTCTCAATCAACTTCTGGACCAAATCCTGACTGATAGCAGTCCATTCTTGCACAATCAATGCTTTCATTTTGTCAGAATTTTTAGGTTTTTGTTTGTCCACCCGTCTCTTGATGATTGACCACAAGTTCTCAATGGGATTAAGATCTGGGGAGTTTCCAGGCCATGGACCCAAAATCTCTATGTTTTGTTCCCTGAGCCATTTAGTTATCACCTTTGCTTTATGGCAAGGTGCTCCATCATGCTGGAAAAGGCATTGTTGATCGCCAAACTGCTCTTGGAGGGTTGGGAGAAGTTGCTCTTGGAGGACATTCTGGTACCATTCTTTATTCATAGCTGTGTTTTTAGGCAAGACTGTGAGAGAGCCGATTCCCTTGGCTGAGAAGCAACCCCACACATGAATGGTTTCAGGATGCTTAACAGTTGGCATGAGACAAGACTGGTGGTAGCGCTCACCTTGTCTTCTCCGAATGAGGCGTTTTCCTGATGTCCCAAACAATCGAAAAGGGGATTCATCAGAGAAAATAACTTTACCCCAGTCCTCAGCAGTCCACTGCCTGTACCTTTTGCATAATATCAGTCTGTCCATGATGTTTTTTCTGGAGAGAAGTGGCTTCTTTGCTGCCCTCCTTGAGACCAGGCCTTGCTCCAAGAGTCTCCGCCTCACAGTGAATGCAGATGCACTCACACCTGCCTGCTGCCATTCCTGAGCAAGCTCTGCACTGCTGGTAGCCCGATCCCGCAGCTGAAACACTTTTAAGAGACGGTCCTGGCGCTTGCTGGTCTTTCTTGGGCGCCCTGGAGCCTTTTTGGCAACAATGGAACCTCTCTCCTTGAAGTTCTTGATGATGCGATAGATTGTTGACTGAGGTGTAGTGTTGAGCATTCCGATACCGCAAGTATCGGTATCGGCCGATATTCGCGTTATCGGAATTCCGATACTTAATTCCGATACTTTTTCAATATCGTATACCGGAATCGGAAGTTCCCATAATTCTTTGAGAGGCAATGTGATTTTAGTCAGCCAATGAGGAATCCTACGAAGTGTGGGCACATCCTGTAATGCTGCGGTCATCTTAACTAATGGCATGGCTGTGATTGGCTGCTGAAATGATGTCAGAATGCACTATAAAAGGCGCCGCAGCCATTTTAGCGTCACTGTGCTGTGAACTCAGTAAGGGACAGAACGCTGCTGTGCTGACTCTGAGGGACAGTTAGATATTGCGATTTTGTGTACTACTGTGCTTGAGGCAGGCTAGTTTACCAACCGCTGTGTAAAGCTTCATTTTGCCAGTGTTGTTTTAACAGCTCTGTGCAAGGTGTGTGTGTGACAGTGCAGGTGACGCTGCAGTTTGCTCTGCATCCACCGCTGTTTGTAGGCATCTGCACGTGTCACTGACTCTTTTTTTTTTTTATTTTATTTAGTGGAATTGGTGCAGCTCCATTATATTAGAAAAAAATCAAATCTATTAGTGTGACGTGCTTCCATCCGTATACAATACATTGGTTGCAAACACTATAGAAGTACACAAAGGAGCTTTTCACAGATAGTGAATAGTTGTGTTTCAGTGTTCACTGCAGTCTGTGAGGTTTTGATTTTTTGAGTGCAGATCACGCTCCAGTTAGTTCTTCAACCACTGCTGGTTGTAGTCTGCTGAGCGTGTGTCACTGCCTCATCCTTCACATTTTTCTCTAATTGGTGCTGCTCCATTTTAGTGGAAAAAAAATCTAATCTATTAGTGTGACGCGCTTCCATCCGTATACAATACATTGGTTGCAAACACTATAGAAGTACACAAAGGAGCTTTTCACAGATAGTGAATAGTTGTGTTTCAGTGTTCACTGCAGTCTGTGAGGTTTTGATTTTTTGAGTGCAGATCACGCTCCAGTTAGTTCTTCAACCACTGCTGGTTGTAGTCTGCTGAGCGTGTGTCACTGCCTCATCCTTCACATTTTTCTCTAATTGGTGCTGCTCCATTTTAGTGGGAAAAAAATCTAATCTATTAGTGTGACGCGCTTCCATCCGTATACAATACATTGGTTGCAAACACTATAGAAGTACACAAAGGAGCTTTTCACAGATAGTGAATAGTTGTGTTTCAGTGTTCACTGCAGTCTGTGAGGTTTTGATTTTTTGAGTGCAGATCACGCTCCAGTTAGTTCTTCAACCACTGCTGGTTGTAGTCTGCTGAGCGTGTGTCACTGCCTCATCCTTCACATTTTTCTCTAATTGGTGCTGCTCCATTTTAGTGGAAAAAAAATCTAATCTATTAGTGTGACGCGCTTCCATCCGTATACAATACATTGGTTGCAAACACTATAGAAGTACACAAAGGAGCTTTTCACAGATAGTGAATAGTTGTGTTTCAGTGTTCACTGCAGTCTGTGAGGTTTTGATTTTTTGAGTGCAGATCACGCTCCAGTTAGTTCTTCAACCACTGCTGGTTGTAGTCTGCTGAGCGTGTGTCACTGCCTCATCCTTCACATTTTTCTCTAATTGGTGCTGCTCCATTTTAGTGGAAAAAAATCTAATCTATTAGTGTGACGCGCTTCCATCCGTATACAATACATTGGTTGCAAACACTATAGAAGTACACAAAGGAGCTTTTCACAGATAGTGAATAGTTGTGTTTCAGTGTTCACTGTAGTCTGTGAGGTTTTCATTTTTTGAGTGCAGATTACGCTCCAGTTTGTTACTTCAACCACTGCTGGTTGTAGTCTGCTGAGCGTGTGTCACTGCCTCATCCTTCACATTTTTCTCTAATTGGTGCTGCTCCATTTTAGTGGAAAAAAATCTAATCTATTAGTGTGACGCGCTTCCATCCGTATACAATACATTGGTTGCAAACACTATAGAAGTACACAAAGGAGCTTTTCACAGATAGTGAATAGTTGTGTTTCAGTGTTCACTGTAGTCTGTGAGTTTTGATTTTGTAGTGCAGATTACGCTCCAGTTGTCTTCAACCACTGCTGGTTGTAGTCTGCTGAGCGTGTGTCACTGCCTCATCCTTCACATTTTTCTCTAATTGGTGCTGCTCCATTTTAGTGGAAAAAAATCTAATCTATTAGTGTGACGCGCTTCCATCCGTATACAATACATTGGTTGCAAACACTATAGAAGTACACAAAGGGCTTTATCACAAGAACAGTTGTGTTTCAGTGTTCACTGAGTCTGTGAGCTTTTCATTTTTGAGTGCAGATTACGCTCCAGTTAGTGTCTTCAACCACTGCGGTTGTAGTCTGCTGAGCGTGTGTCACTGCCTCATCCTTCACATTTTTCTCTAATTGGTGCTGCTCCATTTTAGTGGAAAAAAATCTAATCTATTAGTGTGACGCGCTTCCATCCGTATACAATACATTGGTTGCAAACACTATAGAAGTACACAAAGGGGCCTTTAACAGCTACAGAACAGTTGTGTTTCAGTGTTCACTGTAGTCTGTGAGCTTTTCATTTTGTGAGTGCAGATTACGCTCCAGTTTGTACTTCAACCACTGCCGGTTGTAGTCTGCTGAGCGTGTGTCACTGCCTCATCCTTCACATTTTTCTCTAATTGGTGCTGCTCCATTTTAGTGGAAAAAAATCTAATCTATTAGTGTGACGCGCTTCCATCCGTATACAATACATTGGTTGCAAACACTATAGAAGTACACAAAGGGGCCTTTCACAGACTACAGAACAGTGTTGTCGTGCAGGTATCACTTTATTTGTGAGGAATAAGCCCATTGTTACTACTTTCTGACTTTCTTTATCAATCTACCAAGATGAAGAAGTCAGTGAGTAAGGCACGTGGTTCGTGGTCGAGGCCGTGGATTTGCAGCAGGGAGAGGACGTGGGGATTCTGTGGCTGCTGCCGCACCCAGTGACACAGCATCCACCAGTTTTCCCCGTGAGCGTTCCTTTATGCGCACTTTTGTAGGAGCTCAGCGTACCCCCCTGCTGCGTGAAGAACAAATTGAAGCCGTTGTTGGTTGGATGGCAGCCAATGCATCGACTTCAATAGCTTCCACCTCCTCTCAGGACCACAGCACTGTTGAACAACCATCAGTCTCTTCACCGCCTGCCAAATTGCCCAGGCAGTCAGAGAGCTCTGTACAGGAGCCAGCTGAGTCTCTGCTTCTGTTCTCAGAATCTGTTGGCTTGGAAACAGGGGCCCAGCCAAGCAGCATTCTGGAATGTGAAGAAGAGGCAGTATGCAGTGATGCGCAACAGCTGTGTCTCTCTGAATCTGAAGAGGCGGGTGAGCCAGTGCCGATGGTCAGCACACCGCAGAACGCATCTGATGATGATGAGACTCAGTTGCCAGTTTCTGTTGAGCATGGTGCTGGCCAGACCACCCAACAACAGCAGGTGTTGGAAGAGGGTAGTGGTGGAGATGATGAGGTCCAAGACCCAACATGGCGTGAGGAACAGGAAGGTGGTGGGAGCAGCTCTGAGGAAGAGATTGCACCAACGGTCCAAACAGTAGGGAGAGGTAGGCTGCAGACTCGCTTGCCTGTAGCCTCCAGTTTGGCACCCGTTCGGAGCAGTTCTCTTACAACAGCCAAACCGGGCGCTCCCAGGACTTGCTCTGCGTGGTCCTTTTTTGATACAGTTGCAGATGATATTTGCTATGTAAAATGCAAGCTGTGTAATCAAAAAATTAAAAGAGGTAAAAGTGTCAGTAACCTTAATACAACAAATATGTGGAAACATGTGCGGTCAAAGCACTTTGTTGAGTTACAAAGACACACTGGAGATGTAGGCCAACCTACAGCAGCACCTACATCTTCAGCTCCTGTTGGAGCCTTTTCCTCCAGTTCACACACAGCTGGTTCGGCTTCCTCAAAGGATCGCCATGGAAGAACCTCTGTCACTGTTGTCCAGAGACACAGTGTTATTCCACCCACAGCTGCAAGTTCCCTGTCATCCTCACACACCCAGGCCACAAAACAGCCATCGGTAGCACAGGCATGGGATAAAAGACGGCCATACTCGGCAAACCATCCACGAGCACAGGCTCTGAATGCTGGCATTGCAAAACTCCTGTCCCTTGAAATGCTGTCATTCAGGCTGGTGGAGACTGACAGTTTCCGTGAATTAATGTCATTGGCAGTCCCACAATACAATGTGCCCAGCCGATTTTATTTCAGCAGGCAAGCCGTCCCTGGTCTGCAAAAGCATGTTGAGGCAAAAATTAAACATGCGCTACTAAACGCCGTCAGTAGCAAGGTCCACCTGACCACCGATGCGTGGACCAGTACCCATGGCCAGGGACGATACCTTTCACTCACTGCCCATTGGGTGAATGTTGTGGAGCCGGGTACAGATCTTGCGAGTGGCGCTGTACGTGTTCTGCCAACTCCAAGGATTGCCGGAATCAAGTCTGTCCACATTGACTCCTCCTCCTACTCCAGTTCCTCAGAATCATCGCTGCAGGAGCCGTCACGGTCTACCTCCACATGGACCCGTGGACGCTTACCTGATGCGACCGATATGAGCACAGCCGTGGCCAAACGGCAACAGGCCGTTCTGAAATTAATTCCCATGGGGAATCGAAGCCACACAGCGCAGGAGGTCTGGAATGCCATCAAGCAGGAGAGCGACGTGTGGTTTTTGCCAGCGAATCTCCAGCCAGGCTTGGTAGTGTGTGACAATGGCCGAAATCTGGTGGCAGCTCTGGGCCTTGGCAACCTCACTCACATACCATGTCTGGCACATGTGCTCAACTTGGTCGTGCAGAGTTTTTTGAGGGACTATCCGGATCTTGATGCACTGCTGCACAAGGTCCGCCTAGAGTGCGCTCACTTGCGATGTTCCAGCATGGCCAGATCGCGCATTGCAGCTCTGCAACGCAGATTGCGCCTTCCTGAACATCGCATCATATGTGACGTATCCACCAGGTGGAATTCAACGTTACATATGTTGGAGCGGTTGTGTGAGCAGCAGCCAGCAGTTATGGAGTATCAGCTGCATCAGGCGCAATCAACACGCAATTTGCGCCGTCCACACTTCACCATTAATGAGTGGGCCACTATGAAGGACATGTGCCACGTTTTGCGTGCGTTTGATGAGTCAACGCGGATGGCGAGTGCAGATGATGCACTAGTCAGCCTGACTGTCCCCCTTATCTGCCTGCTTCAAAAAACACTGCAAGCAATAAGGGATGAGGTTTTGGAAGAGGTGGAGGATGAGGAGTCACAAATTCCATCACCTTCTGGAAAGTCAGCGCAACGTGGTTCCTCACAAAGGGCTGGGCAGGGCTCACTTTGTGAGGAGGATGAGGAGGAGGAGTCAATGGAGGAGGAAGACATCGCTCCAGAGGGAGGTACACAACGCTCTAGTCAGTATGTAGAGCGAGGGTGGGGTGATGCAGAGCAGGCAGAGATAACGCCTCTTGCAGAGGACAGCGTTTCTTTGCCAGTTGGGAGTCTGCAGCACATGGTTGATTTCATGCTGCAGTGCCTAAGAAACGACCGCCGCATCGCCCACATTCTCACGACGTCTGATTATTGGGTGTACACCCTCCTAGACCCTCGCTACCGGGACAACGTCAAAAGCCTCATCACACCGTTGAACCGGGAGCGTAAAATGCGGGAGTACCAAGACACACTGGTGCAATCCCTAATGTTCTACCTTACTGCCGAGAGCACTGCTGCTGCTACTGCTTTACAAAGCAGCTCTGTGCGTCGAGGCAGTGTAGAGAGCTCTGCAACAAGAGGGAGCACACGCAGTGCCTCTGCACAGGGAAAGACCAGTATGTTAAAAATGTGGCAAAGTTTTGTGGCAGCGCCACAAATGTCTACACCATCCGAGAGGGCTCCAGTCAGCGGGAGGCAACGTATCCGTCAGATGGTGACAGACTACTTGGCTTTGCCTCTCAGTGTACTCCCAGATGGCTCTTCCCCATTCAAGTTTTGGGTCTCTAAGCTGGATACATGGCCAGAGCTTAGCCAGTATGCATTGGAGGTGCTGGCTTGCCCTGCTGCCAGTGTATTATCGGAGCGCGTCTTTAGTGCTGCAGGTGGTGTACTAACAGACCGTCGCATGCGACTATCCTCCGATAATGTAGACCGGCTTACTTTTCTGAAAATGAACAAGGCATGGATCTCGGCAGAATTTGTCTGTCCGTTTTCAGATTAAATAACTGGTTCGCAACGTTATCCATGTCTCCTGTTATGTTCATCTTTCTACCACCTGAACTCTACTCCCTGGGCTCCAACACTGCCAGTTGCTG
Organism: Oophaga sylvatica; assembly: GCA_033576555.1. Lineage (NCBI taxonomy): Eukaryota > Metazoa > Chordata > Amphibia > Anura > Dendrobatidae > Oophaga > Oophaga sylvatica. Next base: position 196 of record JARQOD010003686.1, on the reverse strand, counting down.
CTCAGAAGTGTCGTGTCCACAGAACAAAACACAAGCTCTACTGTTAGTGGGGTTCAGTAACGGCAGCTGTTCCCCTGCTGTGTCAACGGCAAGAAGTGTCCTGTTCCCGACACATGGACAGAAAAACACATGACCAACATGCTCCAAATAGGGAAGAGCCGTCACCCTGCTTGTTATGCTGAAAACATGAAATTGT
>JARQOD010003685.1:0-62270 GCA_033576555.1 Oophaga sylvatica | reverse complement strand
ACGGAAAAATAGGCAAATTGCAAATAATCTTGGGGTCCGGTACGCTGCCCCCAAAGGGGGGGGAAAACTATTTTTTGGACGCATGGCAGAGTCAGAAGTGAAGGAGCACCGTTTGACTTTTTCAAGCAGAATTGGCTGGAATTGAAAATAAGACGCCATGTCACATTTGGAGAGCCCCTGATGTGCCTAAACAGCGGAAACCCCCCAATTTAACTCCAACCCTAACCCAACACACCCCTAAACCCTAGTCCCAACCCAAAACCACAAACCAAAACCCTAACACACCCCTAATCCCAACCCTAACCCTAATCCTAACTTTAGCGCCAACCCAACCCCAAACTTTAGCCGCAACCCTAACCCTAATGGGAAAATGGAAATAAGTACATTTTTTTTTTTTTTATTACTTTTCCCTAACTAAGGGGGTGATAAAGGGGGGTTTGATTTACTATTTATAGCGGGTTTTTATGATTGCAGCTGTCACGCTAAAAGGGACGCTTTTTATTGCAAAAATAGTTTTTTGCATCGCCACATTCTGAGAGCTATAATTTTTGCATATTTTGGCCCCAGAGTCATTTGGGGTCTTATTTTTTGCGTGACGTGTGACGTTTTTATTGTTACCATTTTGAGCAGTGACATTTTTTGATCGCTTTTTATTTCGATTTTTGGGAGGTTAGAATGAACAAAAATCAGCAATTCATGAAATTTCTTTTGGGGGAGGCGTTTTTATTGTTCCGCGATGGTAAAATTGTAAAGCAGTTTTAATTCTTCGGGTCAGTACGATTATGGTGATACCTCATTTATAGAAATTTTTTTATGTTTGGCGCTTTTATAGAATAAAAACAATAATTATTTTGCATCGCTTTATTCTGCGAGCATAACTTTTTTAATTTTTCGCTGATGATGCTGTATGGCGGCTCGTTTTTGCGGGACAAGATGAACGTTTTTCAGCGGTAACCCTGTTTATTTATATAGGTCTTATTGATCGCGCGTTATTCCACTTTTTGTTCGGCGGTATGAGATAAGCATTGATTTTTGCTTCGTTTTTTTTAATTTTTTAAGGGGTTCACTAAAGGGTTAACTAGTGGGACAGTTTAATAGGGGGGCCCTTACGGACGCACGATACCAAATATGTGTACTTTTATTGTTTTATTTTTTTTATTTACAGGAAGAAATGAATTTATTGGGGGATATTTTTTTTTTTATTATTTATTTTGGATTTTTTTTTATAACATGTTTATTTTTATTTTTTTAACTTTTTTACTTTGTCCCAGGGTGGGACATCACTGTATTTTATCAGATCGCTGGTGTGACAGTGTGCACAGCACACTGTCACACCAGCGATCGCTCAGGCAGTGCAGCAGGCTTCTCAGTGCCTGCTCCCAGCAGGCACTGAGGAAGCCGCCTCCCTCCAGGACCCCAGCGCCATCTTGGATCTGGGTCCTGGGAAGGAGGAAGCCCTCAGAACAGCGCGATCACATCGCGCTGGTCTGAGGGTCCCAGCGCGATGCGCGATGCTTCCCTGTGCCCCCAGTACACCGCGATCATGTTTGATCGCGGTGTGCTAGGGGTTAATGTGCCGGGAGCGGTCCGTGACCGCTCCTGACACACAGTCACTGGTGTCAGCTGTGATAATCAGCTGACACCCGGCGGCGATTAGCTGCACTCCCTTTGGGAGCGCAGCTGATCGCCTATGACGTACTATCCCGTCCATGGTCAGATTGTCACGGGTTTTATGGATTGGATAGTACGTCTAATGTCAGAGAGGGGTTAATATGGCCTTCCAGTACAATAGCTCAAAGGGTTATTGGGGTGTGTGTAACATTGTGGCAAGGCAGGCCTTGCATTCAATGCATAGTCAAACAGTATGACAGTATCAAATGAAAAATAATGGGAACTTTGGTTTCATGTAGCCATCCAGGACATTGGTTCAAAGGGTTATTGGGGTGTGTGTAACGTTGGGGCAGGGCAGGCCTTGCATTCAATGCAAAGGCAACCAGTATTGCAGTACCAAATAAAGATTAATGGGAACTTTGGTTTCATGTGGCCATCCAGTACGTCAGTTCAGTGGGTTATTGGGGTGTGTGTAACTTTGTGGCAAGGCGGGCCTTGCATTCAATGTATACGCAAACATTATGGCAGTACCAAATAAATAATAATGGGAACTTTCCTTTCATGTGGCAATCCAGTACGTAGGTTCAAAGGGTTATTGGGGTGCGTTTAACTTTGGGGCAAGGCAGGCCTTGCAATCAATGCATAGGCAAACACTATGGGAGACCCACTTTCTTATAATGGGAACATTTTTCATGAGGCCCTCCTGTACATCTCATCAAAGGGGTGTTGGGGTGCGTCCTAATTTTTGGCAGCCCAGCCACTCGCTGCATAGGCAATAACAGTATAGTAAACCCACTGTTTAATAATGGGAACAACAAAGCATAGCTGGCTGATGGCCCTTTAAGAACATTAATGCCGCCTGATGCCCCTATAAAAATAGGCTTTGTGACTTTCAGAGTCCCTCTTTCATAAATGAAACAGTATGTGTCTGATGATGTGTCACATACCACATGGCCGCTAAGGTTGTTAAATATTAAAATGACATTTCCATAAGAATACATTTGTATTGGTTGAAAGCAATGATAAAGTTGAAAAACGCATCAAAAACGCTACGTGTAAACATAGCCCAAGTGGTTGAGGTACTTTTTTTGGGGTTATTTATTTTGCCTTTCATACAAATCATTACCCTGAAAAGGATGTTCCTTAACATATTTCTCAGAAAAATCCATTTTGGTTTTGCTTTTGTATGTTTTAGAGTGCGCCTGTATAAGTGGCATAACACTCTGACAACATTGTTCACAGCAGTGACCTAGGAGTCAGAAATGCTTCCAGGGGTCTTCCCCATGATGTTCTCATGTCATTTGGGCACTGTTCCCATAGATTTCTGATGTTTTGATACCCTAAAAAGACCCCCTGGGGGTATCGCGGCAAAAAAGCTCATTGATACATTGGGCTCATTGCTTGGGTCGAGCACCCGAGCATTCCAATTTGCTCGACCCGAGCAATGAGAACCCGAGCATTTTAGTGCTCGCCCTTAACAAGTGATGACGCCTCGACGTTCCCCGGATTAGACGTGTAGAAATCGGATGCACACTGTGTCTCTCACTGCTGTCTTGGGGAAAGCCACCCTTAAAATTGTCTTCAAGTGTGTTTTGATACTCCAGCATGCGCTCATCCCTTTCCAGGGGAAGCATCCGGAGAAATTTACTCTTGTAGCGTGGATCTTACAGAGTAGTAACCCATTAGTCAGCGGTATTTTTAACCTTAAGAAAACCGGCATCATGTTCAAGATAGTGCAGCGCATGTATCGAGCGCTTCCATGAGGTCCAATTCCATAGTGTGTTTGTTGCGAGGTAACACTTAAGGTTGCTTCCTCCATCCCCTCCCGCCAACCAGGGACACTAGAGAGGGGATTATTATAATCTTCGTCTCCTGACTGTTACGTGTTCATCATGTCATCCTCGTTCATTTGTTCCTCGACTCCTGCACCTTCACTAACAGTTTTTCTGGTACCATGAGACCCCCTCTATCTCTATAAGCCACCCTCTCATGGCACCCACCTGTGTGACGACAGTCCAGAAATTTAAGATATTGTTATACCTTCCTTATCCTCATCTGTTTCCACCTCTTCCTCTGGGACTACCACTACTTTACACTAACTATTCAAAGTGTGCTCCAGCATGTAGATGAAAGGAATAGTGATGCTGATGATTGCATAGTCAGCGCTAACCATCTTGGTAGACATTTCAAAACTGTGGAGAAGGGTGAAGAGGTCCTTTATCTGTGCCCCATCCGCAAGCATAATTTGCACCACGTCCATACTGTGTTGGCCCAGCTATGCAAAAGCATATAATGCACCAGGGATTGATGCTGCTGCCACAGTCACTGCAACATGTGCAGGGTGGAATTTCACCGTGTTGGAACATCGCAAGTAAAATGGTTAACTGGTAGGCTGAAAGACTTCTATAGTGATACAAGTCGATGACACACAACGAGCGTACTTTCTGCAGCAGCACATCCAGGCCGGGATAGTGGCAGAGAAATTGCTGTACCACCAGGTTAAGGATGTGAGCCATACAAGGCACATGTGTGTGGCTGCCCCAGCGTGGACCACTACCAGGTTTGCACCATTATCGCACATGGCCTTCTCTGGCTCCAGGTTCAGTGGAGACAGACATTTCTAACTTGGCCTGGATAGCTATCCACAACTCTTGAGCTATGTGACTGTGATGTCCAAGGCATATTAATTTGATCACTGCCTGATTGTGGTGAGCCCTGGCTGCACAGTACAGAGATGTGGGTAATTCTATTTGAAGTATTGGAACACGAGTCGGATTAAGGGAGAGGTTAAGGGCAAATCTGGAGGCCCTAGAGGAGGTGAAGAGCCAGAAGCAGTTGAAGAAGTGTTAGAAACAGAGGTCTATCCTGCAAGCCTTGGGGATTCAAAGACTTATGGAGCTGCCACTTTACTGCCTGCCCCCACAGCCACCAGAGTTGCCCAGTCAGTGAGATGTTATGCCTCTGCCCATGCTTGCTCATCCAGGTGTCAGTGGTAAAACATACTCTGGCAGACAAAGATTTGTTCAAGGAATTGGTGTTGTTGTCAGCGACATGCTGGTGTATGGCAGGCACAGCTGTTATGTTAGGTAGCTGAGGAGGACAGGAACAACAGCCAGGCAGCCGAACACCTGAGATGTTGGTAACTAATGGGTTGCAGATTCCTAAACTAACCACACAACTAGAGGTAGCCGTGGAGCGTTCCTACGTTCATCCTAGACGCCTCGTCACAGCCTGAGAGATAACTACACCTAAAGGCAGAAAGATGAAAGCTATCTGCCCCGGAGCAGATCCCCAAAGAAAATAGGTAGCCCCCAAACATGTAATGGCGGTTAGACAAGAAGAAAGCACGGACACAGACAGAAAATAGAATGAGCAAACGTTGGGGCCACAAGCTGACTAAATAGGATAGGACAGGAGAGATTACTTTCTGCAACACAGAAAACCCTACAAAAATCCAACAATTCTGATTACAAAAAATACTGAGATCACACGATCTCGCCACCCACTAAATCAAATCTCAGTGTGAACAAAACCAAGCTGCAGCCGCTGAAAAAGCAGGAAAAAGCAACAGTGGTTACAGACAAACTGTGAGGAGCACAGGCCCCAGGAGGGAACCCGGCTGTCCTCCACAAATGTGCAGAAAACTATGCAAATAGCAAGCACAAAAAGAAAAGCAGAAAATATCTTATCTGAAAGCAGCAGACGCAGGCAAGACACCAGCAAACTTCCAAATGAACCAGGAAACACAATTGAGACAAGAACAATTGATCACCGGCGACCATCATGGAGGGAACCTCCCTTATATCAGTCCAGTCAGTGATCCCAGATTGCCATTCCTCGCTGGAAGGTTCAGTACTGTCTGTAACCACCAGAGGGAGCCTCTGCTCATTCACAACACACAGCTTTCTTAGATAAGTAATGACAAAAGGGCAACTGGTACTAGGGGATTGCAATGGCCATCAGCTTTCGGAAACCATCTGTATCCAACAGGTGGAAAGGCAACATTTCCGTAGCCAACAGATTAGAGATTGTGGAGTTCAAGCTCTTAGCTTTGGCATGTGTAGGAGGAAATATTCTTTTATGTAACCACAACTGTGGGACCGAGTGCTGGCTGCTGTGCTGAGGGTGGAGTATGGAGAACAGGACAAACTGCTGGACTGTGAGTGAGGTGTAGGCTGAGATGTTATGGTGGATTGAGAAATGTGATGTACTATTTGACACAAAAGCAGCAGTCATCCACTGTAGGGGATAAACAAGTTGAAGTTCTGCTTCCGAAGACCTGTGTGAGAAGACTTGGCATGATGACGGAGTAGGAAGAAGCAGCAGATGTGGTTAATGGGATGGCCATTTGTTTGCGAGGCCCGCTAGTCTGCATTTTATCACAGTGAGATTCCCACACTAAGGCATGTTGATCGCACATGTGACGGTTCATGCATGTAGTTGACAAATTATTGCAATTTTGGTCTCTTTGCAAATTTGACAGATAATATGTGTTAGGTTATACTTTGTGATCTCAAAAAAGGCCAAGGCTATTCAACCCTTGTCGCCCCTGTGAACTACACACTCGCAATCGTTGTTCTTCACAGCCAGAGTTGGGGCTAAGGATGCAGTCCTTGTCGTGGTTGTATCACTTTGTGTCTGTGTGGGAAGCTGCAACATAACTTTATTGTCTTCTTCCATCTTTACTTCCTCTGCTTAGCTACTCAGATGCATACCTCTGGGTTCTCACCAAGTGGTATCTACAACCTCATCGGCATTTTCTCTGTTCTCACACTCCTTACTCTGAGAGTCACCCTGCTCCTCTTCCTGCCCTGACACCACAGTACAGTCCACATGCATCTCTGGTATCTGAGTCTCATGAGGTTTAGTGATGAGCGAACGTGCTCGTCACTACTCGTTACTCGCCCGAGTATCACTGTACTCAGTGTACTCGGCGAGAACCAAGCATTTCCGGGATTATTTAGCAGGAAATCGGGTCTCCACCCTGCTTTTTTGGCCGTCTATAGAGACCAAATCAACATGCAGGGATTGTCTGCCAGGCACTGTAACACCACAGCCATCTTTGTTTTGGTTTTTCAGTGATTGGCTGGCCACACAGCATCATCAGGGGTATAAGAGACTGGACGGCGCCCTGCTCAGTGCACTCAGCTCCGGATTGAGAGAGTGTAAGGATTGCTGCTGCCAAGATAGGGTCAGATTTGAGAATTTCTTGGTCAGTGTTGGGTCTACCAATCTTAACCTAAATAAATCCAGCTAAACCAAGAGTCATTCTAAGGGCTAATTCCGGAGTATATAGGTTGCAGTGTTAGGTAGGCAATAGAGTGTACGTCGCTCTATACATATCAGTGAAAGGCCTGCAGACACTGTATGTGTGTATATAGATATCATTGCATAAATCAGGAGGGTCCATACCATTACTGTCTGCTGCTGCTGCTACCTATAGCATATATTGCCCGTATATACCTAGCCCCAGGTATAATTGGCTAGGAAAAATTTTTTTGGCCAGGTTAATAGAGATTATTTTATTCCAGAGCTTCCAGAGTTCTTTTTTTTCTCCATTTGCTTTTTGACACTGCACAATACATCCAGATCAGCACAGCATGAAAATCCAGCAATTTTAAAGGGGTCCCAAAAATCACATTTGAGTGCGCAGAAATATCTGTCATTTTTTTGTGGTACGGTAGAATTTTTTTGAGTGTCTTACACAATTTCTTGACACCATTTTTATGAACCCCGAAAAAATACATACAAGCCACATATTTTACAGTGTGGTATATCTGTGACATGCCTCATATATCAGTGTTCTAAAAATTTGGGCATTTTAGGATTAAATTTTTTTGCTGTCTGTTACTCTAGTTATGTGCAGCACTATTTTGCAGACCCCCCAAAAATACAGGCCACATATTTGGCAGTGCGGTATCTCCGTGACAGGCCTCATATATCTGCGTGCTCCAAGTTTGGCCATTTTAGGCCGGTACTGCAGCGTTTTTCCTGTCTGGTACTCTAGTTATATACAGCACTATTTTGCATTTAAAAAATTAGAAAATACAGGCCACATATTTGGCAGTGTGGTATCTCCGTGACAGGCCTCATATATCTTTGTGCTCCAATTTTGGGCATTTTAGGCTGGTATTCCAGTATTTTTTGCCAATTTGTGTGCCTAATTGTTACTAATATAACAACATCTCTGGAACTTTTGGCTATGTAGAGAAATTATTGCTTTATACGATCTTGTGGATTTGATATTAATGTGGTCTATGCCTCTGTACCCTTGACTTTGTTATATTACTGGGTATATCTGCCCTCCACACTGCATGGTTGTTTTTCTGTCCACCCATTGTCCTGTTCACTTTTTCTCTGTGAATATTTGATCAATAAAGTTAATCTTTTTTTGTAGCTATGGACTTTTTGATTGTTTTCCTTTGGTTTGCCCACCACAACTCCAATCCAGCAGAGGCAGGGGAACACTGGCAAAGTTCTGGGACAGTTTTCTCAAACCCTTCCATCGCCCTGGCCCTGAGGCGCGGGGTAATGTCACAAGGAATGGAATGTTTTCTAAGATGCTGAGGGAGTACTTTGCTGACTGTACCAACGTCCTCCATGATTCCTCTGTGCCTTTTAATTATTGGGTATCCAAGCTGGACACATGGCATGAACTGGTTCTCTACGCCTTGAAGATCCTAGCCTGCCCTGCCGCTAGCGTTTTGTCAGAGTGGGTTTTTAGTGCCGCTGGTCGAATTATCACAGATAAGCGCATTCACCTGTCAATGGAAAATGCAGACAAGCTGACTCTTAAAAAAATGAACAAGTGCTGGATTGGGCCAGACTTCTCAACACCACCAAATGATGACAGCGAGACATAACCTCCAATACAGTGTATTTTTGGGACGTGTATTCTCGTGCACCTGTTCACACCCACACATGGGTGTATGCTTACTTGCTTACTGATTTTGGCTATTTGGTGTCCTGCTCCTCCTTCTCCTCCTCATCCTCACCATCCACCACCACTAGAACACCAGGGTGAACATATTCTGTCATGCTCCAGTCAACTAGTTTGAGGGACTGATTCAAGAATGTAAATTGACTAAACCATTGACCCTCAAACTAGTTGACCACACGTGTATGACCAGACTACTGATAAGTGACAAATAACCTGTCAATTTGCTAGGTTCTGACGTCCTCCAAGCGCTGCAGGCACATATTGTGTACGACCCAGACGGTACTGTGAAGCTGACAGCAGGGATTCCGGAGCATACTTTGTGCAGAGTATGCGCAGCCCTGCACATAACTGACACCCCCTCCCCTCGGGAGAAAGATGATTCACTCACACAGGTTCCAGACGAGCTCTGGGCAAAGTCCAAAACTGTAATCAGACACATGCCAGTGCCTCCTGTAATGATTCATTTAAAACCTGGTGCAAAACCACCGCAAATCAAACAGTACCCTTTAAGTGCAGCACAAGAAGAGGCCATAGGGAAGAACATCACAGCTCTCATTGCCTCTGGAGCTATAGCACCGACAAAGTCTGTAGCGAACACCCCTCTTTTTCCAGTGAAAAAGAAAGGGAAAAGGGGGAGCCAGTTTCCTACAGAATGGTGCATGACCTCAGAGCCATAAATGCTGTAACTGAACTGCTAACACCTGTAGTACCCAACCCCCACACAATCATGTCACAAATTCCAACCACAGCTGCTTACTTCACGTGTATTGATCTAGCAAATGCTTATTTCTCTGTGCCTTTACATCCAGATTGTCAATACCTCTTTGCTTTCACGTTCAGAGGGAGGCAATACACATGGCTCGTATTGCCACAAGGGGGCACAACTCGCCAACCTTGTACACTGCTGCATTGCAACTTGTTTTGCAGGACTGGGTCACTACACATGCTGAGGTAGTTCTGCTCCAGTATGTTGATGATCTCCTCCTTTGTGCCCCCAACAGAGATGTATGCTGCGAAGCTACAATCTCACTGCTTCAACACCTCTTTTCCAAAGGGTGCAAGGCGTCCAGAGACAAACTACAATTTTGTCAACTAAAAGTTGTATTTTTGGGACATTGCATATCACAAGGAGCACGCCACTTGACAGAGGATAGGAAGAAGGCAATTGAACAGCTACAACCACCTGCAGGGGTTCAACACCTACGCACCTTCTTGGGGCTGGCATCATATTGTAGGCCTTGGATTCGCTCTGCATCCATTCTCATGCAGCCTCTCTATGATTGTCTGCCCACACAACCCTTCCAGCTCCGTCAGGAAGCACTAGACAGTTTCTACTCACTAAAACTTGCAATTGTCTCTGCTCCAGCACTTGGCACCCCAGACTACGCAAAACTGTTTCTGCTCTACTGTACAGAAATGATGGGACATGCTACAGAGGTCCTAGCCCAAAAACATGGCCAACACAACAGGCCTGTGGCTTACTACTCTGCTCGTTTAGATCCTGTTGCACGAGGAGCTCCATCATGTGTCCGCGCAGTGGCAGCTGTTTCACTCTTACTAGACAAGGCCTCAGAGATTGTACTGGACTATCAAATCACTGTCTACACTCCACATGACCTGCACAGCATCCTCAGCCAGGTCCAACCCAAGCACATTGCTGTAGCCAGACATCTTAAGCTTCAGTGTGCCCTCCTAATGCCTCCCAATGTCACTTTGAAACGGTGTATGACTTTGAATCCAGCTACCCTTATTCCAATCAATGTTGCAGATTCAAAAGGGGGAGAAGGGGGATGGGCAAGGGAAACCACTGTTTTTGCAAAATTTGTCAGAAGATGAATTGTTTGATGCATACCATGAGCATGACTGTATAGCCCTTATGGCTCAAGAGACTGCAGGGTTCTCACATGTTTCTGATGTACCTCTCACTAATCCTGAGGTTGAGCTTTTTGTAGATGGTTCAAGAAGCATCGGTGAATATGGACGGTTCTATACTGGATATGCAGTGGTCACACAGCATGAGGTAGTAAAAGCAGAACCACTCCCTCCTCACATGTCGGCACAAGAGGCGGAGTTGACGGCACTCATTGAAGCGCTTAAAGGGGTGACAGGTAAACACTGTAACATCTACACAGATTCAAGCTATGCTTTCGGTATAGCCCATGACTATGGTCCCATATGGAGGGCGAGAGACTTTCTTACATCAGCAGGTACCCCTGTAAAACATGGGAAACTTATCAAACAACTGCTGGAGGCACTTCTACTTCCGAAGGAAGTTGCCATAGTTAAGGTAAGAGCACACACAAAACTCTCTACCAACGAAGCAAGAGGCAACGAGAAGGCGGACAAGGCAGCCAAGGAAGCCGCACGAAAGCCGTGGCACGACCAGGCCTCTGGGTACCCCCACAGATCATGGTAAGCACTGAGCAATTAGATCTTAATATCTTACAGGCTCTGACTCGGCAGACAACCGGGGAAGAGAAGAGGGTATGGTCAAAAGCTGGATCTCAGGAGCATGAAGGTTTGTGGATGGTGGGTCAGAAAGTCTGCCTACCGAGGGCCTTGTACCCCATGATGGCTCAGGCGGCTCATGGCCCAACACATTTGTCCAAAAATGCATGTGTGCTTTAGTAGAGAGACAATGGATCGCCCCTGGTTTCACAACAGTTGCTACTAGATTTACACAGGCATGTCTAACATGTGCACAACACAATCCAGGAAGTGTAGTGAAAGTACCACAGAAACACACGCCTAAGCCCCTCTATCCGTTTCAACGACTGCAGATAGATTTCATACAACTCCCAAGAATAGGAATGTATGAATTCGTGCTCGTGTGTGTTGACCTCTTTTCAGGCTGGCCAGAAGCCTTCCCGATGCCAAAAGCTACTGCAAGAGCCACTGCAAAGAAGTTGATGTCAGAAGTCTTCTGCAGGTTCGGACTACCTGAAACCATAGAGTCCAACAGAGGTACCCATTTCACCGGACAGGTAATGCAGGAGACCATGCAAATGTTAGGGGTGACACAGGCTTTTCACACCCCATACAGACCCCAAGCGAGTGGGAAGGTTGAACGGCTAAATGGTACCCTTAAGCTAAAAATTCAGAAAGCTAGTGAGGAATTGGGAAAACCTTGGACAGAATGTCTGCCTTTAGCTCTCTTTTCTATTAGGTACACGCCCAATAGGAAGACTAAGCTCTCATCATTTGAGGTTTTGTTTGGGTCAGCCCCTAGGTTAGGACTGTATTTTCCACAGTTACTGCAACTGCAGTGTGACACTCTCACCTCTTATGTCCAGGGCCTGCAAAACAGGCCTCTTCTGTGCATAAACAAGTGTTTGACTCTATTCCAGACCCAGGGTGTCAAGAAAGAGCCCATTCTCTACAGCCTGGAGACTGGGTGGTGGTAAAAAGACACACAAGGAAACCATTGGAGCCAAGGTTTGATGGTTCCTTTCAAGTCCTCCTCACTACAGCCACGTCAGTAAAGCTTGAAGGAAGACCAAATTGGATCCTTGCCAGCCATTGCAAAGTTGTGGACCGAAAGAAGGATGATCCTGCTTCTGATGATACTGCCAATCTCACCCTACAAAGAACAGACGGCTCGGACGAGTCGAAGTGACACTTTTAGGACTGTAATTCATATTAGATTTGATTTTGAGAAAAATATGGACTGGATTAAGTACATTGATTATAATCAACAGAGATTCATAAAGTATGATAGAGGTGCACTACAAATAATAGTTCAGCAAATACACCACAAACAGTAGAAGACATAAGGTAGCACCAAATGATTAACACATGTACTTACTAGTATAATCATGCACATATAATTGAGATTCTTTTCTTTCACATAACAAACCAATGAAGTTGAGAAAAAGATATGATCTCCCTCACCTATGGGGAATTTGGCCGAAGAAATGGTTAGGAAGTCCGACACTGGCACTAGGCCTTTGACATACCTGTGGGTTCACGGTAGAGTCATATCTATTCTCAAAAAGGGGAACTGATAGGGAATTCAGGAGACCCTTCTATATTCTGATACCCTTTTATATATTCTCATACAATAATCCCTTTAAGAAATCACTTCTCTATATTCCACTAAGACATTATTTGCTGACTTAACTAGCAACATGACATGACATGTATCAAAGGTTAGCCAACGAGACATATTCTTGTGGACTATGAGATAATCAGAGTAATACTACCTTAATGATGGGAACAGCAAATAATGAGCATAGTTGAATGACGATCAAACCTGCAATCAATCAGTAAAGTAATAAAGTTATAACTGTTAATGACGACAGTTTGGGGGTCTATCAAAGGAAAGACATGATGAATAGTGAATTCCTTAGATAGATAATTAGTTGGTCAACTTGACATGAATTATGGTACGTGACAAAATGTATTTACTGTAATAAATGATTTGCTAATATGTCCTGGAACACACCATTACCTAATGTATGTGCACGCCCAGTTCAGCTGTCAATATAAGCTGGCAGGGGAGTGATTAAAGCCAGATGACTTTGGCATCAGAACAAGACAATCGTCTCCTGTGTCATTTCATCTCACCATCCGGCCTCGATCGAAGCTCCATCCAATCAGGCAATCATCTGATATCCTAAAAGGCCTGTTAAGGCCTAAACCTCACACCAGTTTTTGTCAAGGTTATTATGATGCCAGTCACCAAATTTAAAAAAAAAATGTACCCACCAGGGGGAAATGTTTGTCAGTCCATACACCTAGTGTATGCGCATTAAAAGTCTAGGTGCCTAACATATGACGTCCCCCAAGGAAGGAGTTCGCTCCAAAACGCACATCGGGGTGGGCTGACGGACCTTATCCTTGCACTGTGTCAGGAATTTCTATTTATTGTCTCTATGGCACCAAACATATGATGAATCTTTTGATGCTGATTCCTCTTTGATATATGGACCAGTGAATATAATTAATGCTACTATAAGTGCTATTAATTTTATATAATGTCTTTCTATGGTCCCTTCAGCCCAATTTTTGTATGTTGGGTATATGTGTGCATTGTATCCCCTTCTCCTGCCTTTGTACTTGTTCTATTTTTATAATCGATTAATACAGTTATTCATAGTCCTTACTAGAGATGAGCGACTTCCCCTTTTTTAGGGCTCATACTCACTGGCGACGAAAACGGACGATTGCAAGCCGATAACAAAATCGGATTGCAATCGGACCAATAAGAAGAAAAGGTAGCACACTGTAGCGCTATAGCTTGCAAACACGAAATATGAAAAATATGAAAAATGAATTACATCATTACCTTAGAAATATGAAAAATTGAGAAGTCTTAGCGCATAAGATGGCCAAATTATGTGAGCCTGATAGCCACGTCAAGGCTCTTCTCGTATATCAGGTCCCTAACTAATGCCTATCCTCGCTTTAGAAAAGTCTGTCTGCATGGGAACCTATGAATCCTCTTTTCAGACTAAAATCTACATCTCTGTGGAGGGGTGATGAACCTGCTGTAATTAAAAGGCCTGTGACCACCAGGTGGAGTGCTCAGGCAGAAGGTAAATGAATACATATCAAAAAACTGACCGGCACATCCAAACTTAGATTCAGTGTGAACAGGTGCTAAACCTAGAGTCACCAACTCATATACATACAAGAAGAAAAGGTAGCACACTGTAGCGCTATAGCTTGCAAACACGAAATATGAAAAATATGAAAAATGAATTACATCATTACCTTAGAAATATGAAAAATTGAGAAGTCTTAGCGCATAAGATGGCCAAATTATGTGAGCCTGATAGCCACGTCAAGGCTCTTCTCGTATATCAGGTCCCTAACTAATGCCTATCCTCGCTTTAGAAAAGTCTGTCTGCATGGGAACCTATGAATCCTCTTTTCATAATAAGATGGCCAAATTATGTGAGCCTGATAGCCACGTCAAGGCTCTTCTCGTATATCAGGTCCCTAACTAATGCCTATCCTCGCTTTAGAAAAGTCTGTCTGCATGGAACCTATGAATCCTCTTTTCAGACTAAAATCTACATCTCTGTGGAGGGGTGATGAACCTGCTGTAATTAAAAGGCCTGTGACCACCAGGTGGAGTGCTCAGGCAGAAGGTACATGAATACATATCAAAAAACTGACCGGCACATCCAAACTTAGATTCAGTGTGAACAGGTGCTAAACCTAGAGTCACCAACTCATATACATACAAGAAGAAAAGGTAGCACACTGTAGCGCTATAGCTTGCAAACACGAAATATGAAAAATAGAAAATGAATTACATCATTACCTTAGAATATGAAAAATTGAGAAGTCTTAGCGCATAAGATGGCCAAATTATGTGAGCCTGATAGCCAGCCCAAGGCTCTTTTTCTCGTATACAGGTCCTAACTAATGCCTATCCTCGCTTTAGAAAAGTCTGTCTGCATGGGAACCTATGAATCCTCTTTTCAGACTAAAATCTACATCTCTGTGGAGGGGATGAACCTGCTGTAATTAAAAGGCCTGTGACCACCAGGTGGAGTGCTCAGGCAGAAGGTAATGAATACATATCAAAAAACTGACCGGCACATCCAAACTTAGATTCAGTGTGAACAGGTGCTAACCTAGAGTCACCAACTCATATACATACAAGAAGAAAAGGTAGCACACTGTAGCGCTATAGCTTGCAACACGAAAATGAAAAATATGAAAATGAATTACATCATTACCTTAGAATATGAAAATTGAGAGTCTAGCGCATAAGATGGCCAAATTATGTGAGCCTGATAGCCACGTCAAGGCTCTTCTCGTATATCAGGTCCCTAACTAATGCCTATCCTCGCTTTAGAAAAGTCTGTCTGCATGGAACCTATGAATCCTCTTTCAGACTAAAATCTCATTCTGTGGAGGGTGAGAACCTGCGTAATTAAAGGCCTGTGACCACCAGGTGAGTGCTCAGGCAGAAGGTAAATAATCATATCAAAAACTGACCGCACTCAAACTTGATCAGTGTGAACAGGTCTAAACCTAGATCACCACTCATATACTACAAGGAAAAGGTAGCAACTGTAGCCTATAGCTTGCAAAAGAAATTGAAAAATAGAAATGAATTACATCATTCCTTAGAAATATGAAAATTGAGAAGTCTTAGCATAAGATGCAAATTATGTGAGCCTGATAGCCAGTCAAGGCTTTTCATAATAGGTCCCTAACTAATGCCTATCCTCGCTTAGAAAAGCTGTCTGATGGACCTATGAATCCTCTTTCATAATAGATGGCCAAATTATGTGAGCTGATAGCCACGTCAAGGCTCTTCTCGTATCAGGTCCCTAACTAATGCCTATCCTCGCTTTAGAAAAGTCTGTCTGCATGGGAACCTATGAATCCTCTTTTCAGACTAAAATCTACATCTCTGTGGAGGGGTGATGAACCTGCTGTAATTAAAAGGCCTGTGACCACCAGGTGGAGTGCTCAGGCAGAAGGTACATGAATACATATCAAAAAACTGACCGCACATCCAAACTTAGATTCAGTGTGAACAGGTGCTAAACCTAGAGTCACCAACTATATACATACAAGAAGAAAAGGTAGCACACTGTAGCGCTATAGCTTGCAAACACGAAATATGAAAAATATGAAAAATGAATTACATCATTACCTTAGAATATGAAAATTGAGAAGTCTTAGCGCATAAGATGGCCAAATTATGTGAGCCTGATAGCCACGTAAAAAAAAAAAAAAAAAAAAAAAAAAAAAAAAAAAAAAAAAAAAAAAAAAAAAAAAAAAAAAAAAAAAAAAAAAAAAAAAAAAAAAAAAAAAAAAAAAAAAAAAAAAAAAAAAAAAAAAAAAAAAAAAAAAAAAAAAAAAAAAAAAAAAAAAAAAAAAAAAAAAAAAAAAAAAAAAAAAAAAAAAAAAAAAAAAAAAAAAAAAAAAAAAAAAAAAAAAAAAAAAAAAAAAAAAAAAAAAAAAAAAAAAAAAAAAAAAAAAAAAAAAAAAAAAAAAAAAAAAAAAAAAAAAAAAAAAAAAAAAAAAAAAAAAAAAAAAAAAAAAAAAAAAAAAAAAAAAAAAAAAAAAAAAAAAAAAAAAAAAAAAAAAAAAAAAAAAAAAAAAAAAAAAAAAAAAAAAAAAAAAAAAAAAAAAAAAAAAAAAAAAAAAAAAAAAAAAAAAAAAAAAAAAAAAAAAAAAAAAAAAAAAAAAAAAAAAAAAAAAAAAAAAAAAAAAAAAAAAAAAAAAAAAAAAAAAAAAAAAAAAAAAAAAAAAAAAAAAAAAAAAAAAAAAAAAAAAAAAAAAAAAAAAAAAAAAAAAAAAAAAAAAAAAAAAAAAAAAAAAAAAAAAAAAAAAAAAAAAAAAAAAAAAAAAAAAAAAAAAAAAAAAAAAAAAAAAAAAAAAAAAAAAAAAAAAAAAAAAAAAAAAAAAAAAAAAAAAAAAAAAAAAAAAAAAAAAAAAAAAAAAAAAAAAAAAAAAAAAAAAAAAAAAAAAAAAAAAAAAAAAAAAAAAAAAAAAAAAAAAAAAAAAAAAAAAAAAAAAAAAAAAAAAAAAAAAAAAAAAAAAAAAAAAAAAAAAAAAAAAAAAAAAAAAAAAAAAAAAAAAAAAAAAAAAAAAAAAAAAAAAAAAAAAAAAAAAAAAAAAAAAAAAAAAAAAAAAAAAAAAAAAAAAAAAAAAAAAAAAAAAAAAAAAAAAAAAAAAAAAAAAAAAAAAAAAAAAAAAAAAAAAAAAAAAAAAAAAAAAAAAAAAAAAAAAAAAAAAAAAAAAAAAAAAAAAAAAAAAAAAAAAAAAAAAAAAAAAAAAAAAAAAAAAAAAAAAAAAAAAAAAAAAAAAAAAAAAAAAAAAAAAAAAAAAAAAAAAAAAAAAAAAAAAAAAAAAAAAAGCTCTCGTTACGTCCCTAACTAATCTATCTCGTTAGAATCTCTGCATGAACATACTTTCAGACAAATCCATCTCTGGAGGTGAACTGCGTAATTAAAAGGTTGAACATATCCAGCAGAAGAATGAATATCAAAATGACGGCACATAATAATTGTGAACACTAACTGTACAATATACAAAGAAATCCTGGGCTATAACAAATGAAAATAGAAAAAGCACTACTAATAAATTGAGATCTAGGCAAGTGAAAGTGTGATAGATCAGCTCTCGTCAGTAATATGCTACCTTTAGAATATGACTAGAATTCTTAAAACATTGGGTTACCTAATTAAAGGTGACCAGTGATGTAGGCATAATGATATATCAAAACTGCGCACACCAACTTTCTAATCTAACTAGCAACTATACTAGAAAAAGTTACATGTAGCGCTTAGTGAACAATATAAAATTGAAAATGAATACATCACTAATATAATTAAACTACGTAAGTGAATATTGACTGAGCGTCAGTTTTTTAAGTCAATAGCTATTGCTGAAAGTTGTCAGACCATGATCCTCTTTTATATAGATGGCCAAATTGGACCTATAGCATCAGTCTTCTTAATAGTCTAATAATCCTATCCTCGCTTAGAAAAGTCTGTTCTGGGAACTTAACTTGCTACTCAGATCTACCTAAAGGTTGCTGAACCTGTGAAATCATCAATACACTGATCTCAGGAGATGAACCTGAATTAAAAAGGCATGTGCCGCAGTCAAATTAGTCAGGTAAGGTGCTACATAAACAACACTACAACAAATAATGTGCACCAGTAGCAAAATAGCAACACAATAAAAATTATAAAAAGGAAATAGCACATTAGCTTAAGTTGCAAACAATGAAAATAAAAATTAAATATTATTAGAAATATGAAAAATTAGAAGTCTATCAGGCCTAATATGGCAAATTATGCCTTGAAATCACGTCAAGGCATTCTATTTACCCTAACAATCCTAATCTCGCTTTGAAAAGTGTTGGAACCTTGTAATACTCTTTTCACAAATCTACATCTGTGGAGGGGTGATGAACCTGCTGTAATTAAAAGGCCTGTGACCACCAGGTGGAGTGCTCAGGCAGAAGGTAAATGAATACATATCAAAAAACTGACCGGCACATCCAAACTTAGATTCAGTGTGAACAGGTGCTAAACCTAGAGTCACCAACTCATATACATACAAGAAGAAAAGGTAGCACACTGTAGCGCTATAGCTTGCAAACACGAAATATGAAAAATATGAAAAATGAATTACATCATTACCTTAGAAATATGAAAAATTGAGAAGTCTTAGCGCATAAGATGGCCAAATTATGTGAGCCTGATAGCCACGTCAAGGCTCTTCTCATATATCAGGTCCCTAACTAATGCCTATCCTCGCTTTAGAAAAGTCTGTCTGCATGGGAACCTATGAATCCTCTTTTCATAATAAGATGGCCAAATTATGTGAGCCTGATAGCCACGTCAAGGCTCTTCTCGTATATCAGGTCCCTAACTAATGCCTATCCTCGCTTTAGAAAAGTCTGTCTGCATGGGAACCTATGAATCCTCTTTTCAGACTAAAATCTACATCTCTGTGGAGGGGTGATGAACCTGCTGTAATTAAAAGGCCTGTGACCACCAGGTGGAGTGCTCAGGCAGAAGGTACATGAATACATATCAAAAAACTGACCGGCACATCCAAACTTAGATTCAGTGTGAACAGGTGCTAAACCTAGAGTCACCAACTCATATACATACAAGAAGAAAAGGTAGCACACTGTAGCGCTATAGCTTGCAAACACGAAATATGAAAAATATGAAAAATGAATTACATCATTACCTTAGAAATATGAAAAATTGAGAAGTCTTAGCACATAAGATGGCCAAATTATGTGAGCCTGATAGCCACGTCAAGGCTCTTCTCGTATATCAGGTCCCTAACTAATGCCTATCCTCGCTTTAGAAAAGTCTGTCTGCATGGGAACCTATGAATCCTCTTTTCAGACTAAAATCTACATCTCTGTGGAGGGGTGATGAACCTGCTGTAATTAAAAGGCCTGTGACCACCAGGTGGAGTGCTCAGGCAGAAGGTAAATGAATACATAATAAAAAAACTGACCGGCACATCCAAACTTAGATTCAGTGTGAACAGGTGCTAAACCTAGAGTCACCAACTCATATACATACAAGAAGAAAAGGTAGCACACTGTAGCGCTATAGCTTGCAAACACGAAATATGAAAAATATGAAAAATGAATTACATCATTACCTTAGAAATATGAAAAATTGAGAAGTCTTAGCGCATCAGATGGCTAAATTATGTGAGCCTGATAGCCACGTCAAGGCTCTTCTCGTATATCAGGTCCCTAACTGATGCCTATCCTCGCTTTAGAAAAGTTTGTCTGCATGGGAACCTATGAATCCTCTTTTCAGACTAAAATCTACATCTCTGTGGAGGGGTGATGAACCTGCTGTAATATTTTAGTCTGAAAAGAGGATTCATAGGTTCCCATGCAGACAGACTTTTCTAAAGCGAGGATAGGCATTAGTTAGGGACCTGATATACGAGAAGAGCCTTGACGTGGCTATCAGGCTCACATAATTTGGCCATCTTATGCGCTAAGACTTCTCAATTTTTCATATTTCTAAGGTAATGATGTAATTCATTTTTCATATTTTTCATATTTCGTGTTTGCAAGCTATAGCGCTACAGTGTGCTACCTTTTCTTCTTGTATGTATATGAGTTGGTGACTCTAGGTTTAGCACCTGTTCACACTGAATCTAAGTTTGGATGTGCCGGTCAGTTTTTTGATATGTATTCATTTACCTTCTGCCTGAGCACTCCACCTGGTGGTCACAGGCCTTTTAATTACAGCAGGTTCATCACCCTCCACAGAGATGTAGATTTTAGTCTGAAAAGAGGATTCATAGGTTCCCATGCAGACAGACTTTTCTAAAGCGAGGATAGGCATTAGTTAGGGACATGATATACGAGAAGAGCCTTGACGTGCCTATCAGGCTCACATAATTTGGCCATCTTATGCGCTAAGACTTCTCAATTTTTCATATTTCTAAGGTAATGATGTAATTCATTTTTCATATCTTTCATATTTCGTGTTTGCAAGCTATAGCGCTACAGTGTGCTACCTTTTCTTCTTGTGTGTATATGAGTTGGTGACTCTAGGTTTAGCACCTGTTCACACTGAATCTAAGTTTGGATGTGCCGGTCAGTTTTTTGATATGTATTCATTTACCTTCTGCCTGAGCACTCCACCTGGTGGTCACAGGCCTTTTAATTACAGCAGGTTCATCACCCCTCCACAGAGATGTAGATTTTAGTCTGAAAAGAGGATTAATAGGTTCCCATGCAGACAGACTTTTCTAAAGCGAGGATAGGCATTAGTTAGGGACCTGATATACGAGAAGAGCCTTGACGTGGCTATCAGGCTCACATAATTTGGCCATCTTATGCGCTAAGACTTCTCAATTTTTCATATTTCTAAGGTAATGATGTAATTCATTTTTCATATTTTTCATATTTCGTGTTTGCAAGCTATAGCGCTACAGTGTGCTACCTTTTCTTCTTGTATGTATATGAGTTGGTGACTCTAGGTTTAGCACCTATTCACACTGAATCTAAGTTTGGATGTGCCGATCAGTTTTTTGATATGTATTCATTTACCTTCTGCCTGAGCACTCCACCTGGTGGTCACAGGCCTTTTAATTACAGCAGGTTCATCACCCCTCCACAGAGATGTAGATTTTAGTCTGAAAAGAGGATTCATAGGTTCCCATGCAGACAGACTTTTCTAAAGCGAGGATAGGCATTAGTTAGGGACCTGATATACGAGAAGAGCCTTGACGTGGCTATCAGGCTCACATAATTTGTCCATCTTATGCGCTAAGACTTCTCAATTTTTCATATTTCTAAGGTAATGATGTAATTCATTTTTCATATTTTTCATATTTCGTGTTTGCAAGCTATAGCGCTACAGTGTGCTACCTTTTCTTCTTGTATGTATATGAGTTGGTGACTCTAGGTTTAGCACCTGTTCACACTGAATCTAAGTTTGGATGTGCCGGTCAGTTTTTTGATATGCAATCGGACCAATGTTAGTCAATAGGTGACATCTCATTTGCGATTTTTTTTCTCAGCTGAAATCGGTCTGAGAAAAAAATAGCAGCAAGCTGCGATTTGCTGCGATTTTGGCATGATAATCGCCAATGCAAGTCAATGGGTGCGAGAAATAATCGCACAGCACTCGCATTGGTGTACTTTGAAAAGCCGGCAATTCATCCCCGGCTATTGTAAAATCACACTGACAGCTCACAAAACACTAGATACATACACATAGAATACATACTGTATATATATACATATATACATGTCATTGTGACATATATATATATATATATATATATATGTATATATATATATATAGGTCATACACTTCTGCATATACGTATAATCCCCGGCTATACTGTAAAATCACACTGGCAGCTTTAATAAAGAATAGAAACAATACATATACACACAGAGAATACATATATATATATATATATATGTCATTGTGACACATATATATATACAGTGCCTACAAGTAGTATTCAACCCCCTGCAGATTTAGCTGGTTTGATAAGATGCAAATAAGTTAGAGCCTTCAAACTGCAAACGAGAGTAGGATTTATTAACAGAAGCATAAATCTTACAAACCAAAAAGTTATGTTGCTCAGTTGAATTTTAATAAATTTTAAACATAAAAGTGTGGGTCAATTATTATACAACCCCTATGTTTAATATTTCGTGGAATAACCCTTGTTTGCAATTACAGCTAATAATCGTCTTTTATAAGACCTGATCAGGCCGGCAAAGGTCTGTGGAGTTATCTTGACCCACTCCTCCATGCAGATCTTCTCCAAGTTATCTAGGTTCTTTGGGTGTCTCATGTGGACTTTAATCTTGAGCTCCTTCCACAAGTTTTCAATTGGGTTAAGGTCAGGAGACTGACTAGGCCACTCCAACACCTTGACTTTTTCCCTCTTGAACCAGGCCTTGGTTTTCTTGGCTGTGTGCTTTGGGTCGTTGTCTTGTTGGAAGATGAAATTACGACCCATCTTAAGATCCTTGATGGAGGAGCGGAGGTTCTTGGCCAAAATCTCCAGGTAGGCCGTGCTATCCATCCTCCCATGGATGCGGACCAGATGGCCAGGCCCCTTGGCTGAGAAACAGCCCCACAGCATGATGCTGCCACCACCATGCTTGACTGTAGGGATGGTATTCTTGGGGTCGTATGCAGTGCCATCCAGTCTCCAAACGTCACGTGTGTGGTTGGCACCAAAGATCTCGATCTTGGTCTCATCAGACCATAGAACCTTGAACCAGTCTGTCTCAAAGTCCTACAAGTGATCATGAGCAAACTGTAGACGAGCCTTGACATGACGCTTTGAAAGTAAAGGTACCTTACGGGCTCGTCTGGAACGGAGACCATTGCGGTGGAGTACGTTACTTATGGTATTGACTGAAACCAATGTCCCCACTGCCATGAGATCTTCCCGGAGCTCCTTCCTTGTTGTCCTTGGGTTAGCCTTGACTCTTCGGACAAGCCTGGCCTCGGCACGGGAGGAAACTTTCAAAGGCTGTCCAGGCCGTGGAAGGCTAACAGTAGTTCCATAAGCCTTCCACTTACAGATGATGCTCCCAACAGTGGAGACAGGTAGGCCCAACTCCTTGGAAAGGGTTTTGTACCCCTTGCCAGCCTTGTGGCCCTCCACGATCTTGTCTCTGATGGCCTTGGAATGCTCCTTTGTCTTTCCCATGTTGACCATGTATGAGTGCTGTTCACAAGTTTGGGGAGGGTCTTAAATAGTCAGAAAAGGCTGGCAAAAGAGATCATTAATCCACACATGTGAAGCTCATTATTCTTGGTGCCTGAACTACTTCTTAATACTTTAGGGGGACCAAACAGAATTCTTGTGGTTTGAGGGGTTGAATAATAAATGACACTCTGAATTAACTTTTAACGTTTTAAAAAAAAAAAAAAATTATAAAAATTTTTTTTGCTGCAGTGCATTTCCCACTTCCAGGCTGATCTACAGTACAAATGTCACAATGCCAAGTTAATTCCGCATGTGTCAACCAGCTAAATCTGCAGGGGGTTGAATACTACTTGTAGGCACTGTATACATATATTTATAGTTGATACACTTCTACATACTGTAATACAGACTGTAATACAGACTTTAAAACTTCATACTCCCTATAGATCAGGGACTCTCTTTAGATAATTTACTGATTTTGCAATATGTTTCAGAATAATTTTGAGATTTCTTGCTGCTGCAAATTATACGAAAATATAAAATTCGAAGACATTTTGACAATAATAATGCCACATTCTAGACTACTCTGCGTGGTAATTTATAATAGTATGATAGAAAATTAGCATATGGTTGATGAGACTGTGAATTCTGTGCAAAAGAAATTGCGATATAAATAACCATTTTTGCTGATTTATAGAGACATATACCCATGAGTTGCTGTATTATAATGTCCTGTTAAAATTTCTGATTAATTACTCCTCTGATCATTTAAGCCTGCTTAGTAATGTTGCTCTGTTACTTTGTGTAATTTTAGTCTATGTGTAATAAAATTTGCTATTTTTCTAAAAAAAACTCTTTTGACCTGTGTTACTCTAAATAGTACAGGGGTTTTGTATAAAATGTTGATCTGAGTTTAGGATTTGAGTATATACCATTATTTAAGGGAAGTACTATATTCATACTGTAATAGCCGCTAATTCAATTACCGGCTTTTGTGAAATTGCTTAACCCGACATGAAATGACACATGGTTTACATACAGTTAACCATGTCATTTCATGTAGTTTGATATATGGTTTTCACTAACAATTACATGAGTGGCTGTGTGCAAAATTTCACACATGGGGTTAATTAAAGGTGTAAATTCGTTGAAAAAAAATGCGTAGGCTCCCGCCCTATTTTCTCAACCAGACAGACAAAGCAAGCGAGTGGGGGCAGATAATAATAGCCCAGGGAGGGTGCATTTATTTAGTGCCCCCCTGGCTACTAACATCTGCCCCCAGACACCCCAGAAAAGGCAAATCTATAATTAGATTCACCCTTTCTGGCACATTGCCCGTCTATTCCCATAGCCCTGTAGCAGTGGCGAATGGGTTAATAATGGGTTAAAGCCACCTTGCTATTGAAAGGTGACTTTAAGCCAGGTTAATAATTGAGAGTTGTCAATTTGACAACTCTCAATTATTAATCCTATTGTATGAAAGGAAAAAAAACACACACACATTAATTATTAATCCTTTTAATGAAATAAAGAAACAGATTTTGACCATATTTTATTGCTCACGTAATCCTGGATTCCCTTGTTCACCTGTAATAAAAATAAAATAAAAAAGCAACATTATTCTTACCTATCCGACGCAGTCAGGTCCCACGCTGTAATCCTTCACAAAGGGTTAAGTGGTTTACAACAAGCAGGGCCTGCTGAGTTGTAAGCTCCTGAATGAATGAGCTCCTCTCCCGGCCACAGGAGAGGAAGTGATTAGTGTGTGAAGCTTAATTGATTGCTTCCCACTTTCACTTCTGGTCAGGTCAGGTTGACCTGACCTGAAGTGAAAGTGGGAAGCAATCAATTAAGCTTCACACACTATTCAATTCCACTCCTGTCGCCGGGAGAGGAACTGATTCATTCAGGGGATTACAGCTGAGCAATAAAATATGGTCAAAAACGGTATCTTTATTTCATTAAAAGGATTAATAATTAATGTGTGTGTGTTTTTTTTCCTTTCATACAATAGGATTAATAATTGATAGTTGTCTAATTGACAACTCTCAATTATTAACCTGGCTTAAAGTCACAATAGCAAGGTGGCTTTAACCCATTATTAACCCATTCGCCACCACTACAGGGCAATGGGAATAGACAGGCAAAGTCCCAGAGAGGGCGAATCTAATTATAGATTTGCCTTTTCTGGGGTGTCTGGGGGCAGATGTTTGTAGCCAGGGGGGCACTAAATAAATGCACCCTCCCTGGGCTATTATTATCTGCCCCCACTCGCTTGCTTTGTTTGTCTGGTTGAGAAAATAGGGCGGGAGCCCACTCATTTTTTTTCAACGAATTTACACCTTTAATTAACCCCATCATGTGTGAAATTTTGCACACAGCCACTCATGTAATTGTTAGTGAAAACCATATATCAAACTAAATGAAATGACATGGTTAACAGTATGTAAACTATGTGTCATTTCATGTCGGGTTCTGTAATTTCACAAAAACCGGTAATTGAATTAGCGGCTATTACAGTATGTAGAAGTGTATCAACTATAAATATATGTATATATATATATATGTATATATATATATATGTATTTTATGTGTGTATATGTATTTTTTCCATTCTTTATTAAAGCTGTCAGTGTGATTTTACAGTATAGCCGGGGATGAATTAGCGGCTATTATACTATGTAGAAGTGTATGACCTATATATATATATATATATATATATATATATATATATATATATATATATAATATATAATTATTTGCTTTTTGTGTACATTTTTTTTTGACAATGTGATTTTTACATGAATTTTGACATACAGAGAACTGCTCTATGTAAAACTTCATGAAAAACTGATGGAAAAAGGATGGTGCGATTAAAAATCGCATACAAATCGCATGACAATCGCATGACAATTGCATATATTCGGACCTTTTTTTCCATCCAGAAAACGGACTGTTTTTTTCCACAAATGGGTATGAGCCCTTAGTATCGAGTCGGGTTTCATGAAACCCGATTTTCTGAAAAGTCGGGTCGAACGAAATCGTCCAACTATCGGGAAAAGTCGGGGGTCCGACTAAAACACAAAACCCAATGCAAGTCAATGGGGAAGCAAAGCCTCCATGGAGTGGAGGACAGTAAACACATCTACAGTGCCCATTTCAATGCCAACAACATAAATTCTTATTACTTAAGCTTGGCAACCTTAATTAACTTTATAATAATAGTTACGCGTTGAAAAATGGGGGTTATTTGGCTAAACTTGTGGGGGGGGGGTAGAGATGGCTCCCGGTTTTCGTGTGCCCCAGGCCAAAGAGTGTTAGTGGGCCCCTTTAGCACATACCACAATTCATGATGCTCTGATACGGCTCAGAAATATAGGTATAGTACAATGCCAAATACTTCACTTCTTACATGACATGACTGATATCTATGTTAAAATCTACAATAGCTCAAAAACCGGACACTATATTCCTCCATACAGTATTAAGGCCACCACATAGTGCGCCATACAGAATAATGAGCCCCATTTATTGCTCCATACATAATTGGTCCCATATACTGTTCCATACAGTATATGATGAGCTCCACATAATGCTCCAGTATATGATGGTCCTCATATAATGTGCCATACAGTATAGGACGGTCCCCATAGAGCATAATGAGCCCCACATATTGCTCCATACAGTATAATGAGTCGCATACAAAGCTCCATACAGTATATGATGGGCCTCATATATTGCTCCATACATAATGGGCTCCATATAATGCTTAATACAGAATAGGCCCCATATGTGCTCCATATGATGCTCCATACCCTATATGATGCCCCATAAATAATGAAACTCATATGATGCTCCAGTATATGATGGGTCTCATGGATGATGCTCCAGTGTCTGATCTGCCCCATTTAGAATGCTCCTGTATTATTTTGGCCCCATGGATTATGCTCCAGTGTCTTATGGGCCAAAATCATGCACCAAATAAATTGGGCCCCATTATTAATGATCCAGTGTATAATGGGCCCTGTAAATGCTGCTCCAGTGTCTGCTGTCCCCCATTTACAATGCTCCAGGATATGATGGGCCCCATGGATGATGCTCCAATGTCTTATGGGCCAAAATCATGCACCAAATATATTGGGACCCATTATTAATGATACAATGTATAATGGGCCCCGTAAATGCTGCTCCAGTGTCTGCTGTCCCCCATTTACAATGCTCCAGTGTATGATGGGCCCCATGGATGCTGCTCCAGTGTCTGATCTGCCCCATTTAGAATGCTCCAGTATATGTTGGGCCCCATGGATGATGCTCCAGTGTCTTATGGGCCAAAATCATGCTCCACATATAATGGGCCACATTCTTAATGATCCAGTGTATAATGCTCAACATATATTCCTCCAAACATTACAAAAAATGAAATACCTCTCCTCGCTGTGCACTGCTCTACTCTAGACTCCTCAGCATCGCCATCTTACAGCTCTCTGCAGTTTGACTGTTTAGGCAGAGGGCGTACAGACGTGATGTCATTGCGCTTTCTAACCTGAATATCACTGTCAGGAAACGCGGAAGACGTCACAGCGGTGGAGCATGGAGAGGTTAGTATTGCAAGTGCTGGGACCCTGAGCAAGCAGGGGGGCCGACTCATGGGCGACGGCACTGGCACAGGGCCCCTCATAGTAAGCCGCTGTGTCTGACGGCGAGTGGGCCCTCCCACCATCAGAGACACATTTTTGTACTATGACTGGCCCTATGCCAGTGCCGTTGCCCACGAGTCAGCCCCCCCACCTGGTCAGGGAACCGGCACTTGCCCGGGTGCGCGAGGTGCTGACGCCGGCCCTGGGGTGGATTTGTAGGCTTTGTAGTCTGTAGAGTTGAGCAATACTTTCCGATATCCAAAAGTATCGGAATCGGAATGGTATCGCCGATACCCCAAAAATATCGGCGATACCCGATACCGATACCGGAAATCCAATGTAAGTCTTTGGGAACAAAATATCGGAATTAAAAAAAGCCCATTCTTGCCTTGTTGGTTAATTGTACATGAAGGAAAACAACAAAGAGTAATGTAGAATGTATTGGGGGAGGTTGAGGAGACATTAAAGGCATAGATGTTTAACCCAATCAAATGGAATAGCATTAATATTTTTTTTTTATAGATGTTCGGATTGACGAAGAAATTGACAATGTTGTTAACCTTTTTTCTATTTTGGCAAATATGTATGTTTCACAACTTCCATGCTCTTCACCTTTTTAACTTTTGCCACACTTTCTCCTTCATAATCTTCAGCAGCATCATCTTTTTCATCAAATTATTCTTCATCTTCACCTTCTTTATCTTCTTTTTAAACTTATTCCTATTCATCTTTTTGTTAACATTACTCATATTGTTCTTATTAAACTATTCTTCTTCTTCATCTTCTTCCTCTTCATCTTCTTCATCATATTCTTATTTGTGACAGAGATTCCTGTACTTGTAATCTTTAAAAGTATGAATATTTCATCCTTGCGTTCTTGCTGTCACAAAAGATTTAAATTGCAATAGTATTTGTCCGTGTTCAGTTTAGCCTGCAGCAGCAGGAATTTTCCAGGGGCACCACGAGGAGGAACGGACTCACCCCCATACACTGCTTAGTCTTCTTCTGCTTATAATTTAGAGCATATATTTAGCTCTTCATTTTGGTTTTATACTTCATGTTCTGCTTTTTGATCTTCTGCTTATTGTTCTTCTGTCTCTTGTTCTGTATCTTGTAGTTTGTCTTAACCTTCTTTGTCCTGTTGGTGATCTTCTGGGTAATCTTTTATTTCTTCTTTGTGATGGTGTTCAGGCTGGTTGGCTTGATGCTCGTCGTCCTTGTGGTCGTCATCTTCTTCGGGGTGGTCATCAGGGTCGTCGTCTTCATTGTTGGAGATCCCGAGTGATTACCCAAAAAAACATTTCAAAAATCTTCAATTTGTAAATGTAGCTGAAGGTACAAGAAGGCTGACTAACTTCCGCGAACCAGCTGACGTTACTGGAACGAGGACGGGTATCAGATGGTACAAGAGACAATGGAAGTAACGAGGACCAGCTGACTGTGCTGGAACCCGGAGGGGCAGCAGAAGTAAAAGAGCCAATGGCACAACCGAGGACCAGCTGACGTTACTGGGACACGGTTACTAAGCAGGAGGTACCTGTGCTCCAAAGCACTACCAAGGACCAGCAGACGTTGCTGGAACTCGGATACCGAGATGGAGGCACCTAGTCCAAAGGCACTGCGGAGAACCAGTTGACGGTACTGGAACCCGGATGGGTAGCAGAAGGTACAAGAGCCAATGCAAGTAACGAGGACCAGCTGACTGTGCTGGAACCCGGAGGGGCAGCAGAAGGAAAAGAGCCAATGGCACAACCGAGGACCAGCTGACGTTATTGGAACCCGGACGGGTACCAGAAGGCACCCATGAAAATGTAAGTTGACAGGCCGCAAGCCGTCCGCAGTTACCGAATCACACAGTCCTACAGTGGGTGCTTGTCCTATTGTCACAAGGGAAACAGCCTTTATTTACATATCCCACAGCACACATAGGAATGACCTAAACTGCAGGCACCATAGAGTCGGCTAACCAGAATGCAACACGACAGGACAACTTATTGGAGGCTTATTGACGTTGACACTGCCAGGAAACAGCTGTCGTTCTGTAACCAGGCTGGGCAGGAGTCAGTACCCGTGCCAAGTACTTCCGAGCAACAACTGGCGGTGTTGTAGCCCAGTTATGAGAAGAGAACAGGGTGGAGGCAGCAGGACTTTTTGCCGTACACACAGCAGGGGACCAGCTGACATTACTGAACCCCAGTAACACAAGACCAAGTGTTGACTGTGCTAACAGCACTTCCAGGCAACAACTGGCGGTGTTGGAGCCCAGGGTCAAGGAGGATGTTTAAATACTAGATCAAGTATTTTCCTTGTTACGTGTCAATTTTAAATATCTATACTCCAAAGAAGAGAAAGATAACCTTTACTAGCATAAGATGATGATTTCATTTAAAAAAATATATAGATAAATAAAGAATTGACAAACATAAACGCATACATTAACATGTTGAACAGCAATGCAAACCACAAAATAAATTAGTTAAGGAATCTGCTATACGGTTGTACATAAAAGCATACAAGTACATATCTGAATCCATTAATGATGGATAAGTAACAGTATGTACACCATTTTTATTGTATAGACAATGAATGTCTGACTTCAAAACATCATCAGCATTACAAGTTATCAGTGACATTAATAAAATGTTACATTTGCTGAATAATGTCACTAAACAGTTTATAAAAATTAGACAATTACCATCAGGTAATACTCATAATATGTGCCAATAATCATTTTTCTTAACAAATATAACCTTTAAAAAGTGCGTAGTGCATAGTGAAAATTGCTATTTATGCCTGACTGTGGACTTGCAAGCATGACAACGGATAAATAAGGTATATATAGATGAGACTGCATAGCCACAGATGGTGAATGGCGATGTAATACTGTACCACAATAAAGTGTGCGTCACTACTACCTAATTTTTTTTTTACATAGCTTTATAAACAGGGTACGTGCATGTATGCTTGCGCCTTTGTTTGGACGCACAGACTGCTTTCCTGCTGTGACGCGTTGGGTAGTGAACAGTTGTGTGCAGTGTTCACTGCAGTCTCTGCGGAATAAGCACACTTAGGCTTTATAACTTTTCAGACTTTCTTTATCAATCTACCAAGATGAAGAAGGCAGGGAGTAAGGCACGTGGTCGTGGACGTGGAGTTTCAGCAGGGAGAGGACGTGGGGATTCTGTGGCTGCTGCCGCCCCCAGTGACACAGCATCCACCAGTTTTCCCCGTGAACGTTCCTTTATGCGCACTTTTGTAGGAGGTCGGCGTAACCTACTGCTGCGGGAAGAACAAATTGAAGCCGTTGTTGGTTGGATGTCAGCCAATTCATCGACTTCAATTGCTTCCACCTCCTCTCAGGACCACAGCACTGTTGAGCAACAATCTGTCTCTTCACCGCCTGCCAAATTGCCCAGGCAGTCAGACATTTCTGTACAGGAGCCAGCTGAGTCTCTGCTTCTGTTCTCAGAATCTGTTGGCTTGCAAACAGGGGCCCAGCCAAGCAGCATTCTGGAATGTGAAGAAGAGGGAGTATGCAGTGATGCGCAACAGCTGTGTCTCTCTGAATCTGAAGAGGCGGGTGAGACAGTGCCGATGGTCAGCACACCGCAGAACGCATCTGATGATGATGAGACTCAGGTGCCAGTTTATGTTGAGCATGGTTCTGGCCAGACCACCCAACAGCAGCAGGTGTTGGAAGAGGGTAGTGGAGATGATGAGGTCCAAGACCCAACATGGCGTGAGGAACAGGAAGGTGGTGGGAGCAGCTCAGAGGAATAATAATAATAATAATATTTATTTATATAGCGCCATCATATTCCGCAGCGCTTTACAGTTTAGCAGTTTCAGTACAGAAGTCATAAGTAACAACGTTAACAATACAATAATTAAAGCAAAATAAGTCGAACCTGCTCGTGACAGCTTACAATCTACAATGAGGTGGGGGAGATACAAAGTATAGGTGTTTATATACAATGGTTCATTTACAATGATGGTCCAGCCATCTTAAGGGAGTGACGGATGGAGATAGTGAATGGGCTAGTGTGCTTCTAAATGGTATGCCACACTAAACACTAACGAGATCGCTAAAAAACGTCACTATTTAGCGATCCCGTTAGCGACGTTGTTGTGTGCGGCATCTAGCGACGACGTGGCCCCTGCTGAGATCCTGCTGTGATCTCGTTCGTCGCTGACATCGTTCCGGACCCTATTTTTATCGTCGGCGTCCCGCTGGTAAGTATATATCGCTGAGTGTGGCACCTTTTTTTTAGCGATTTAGCGGTATTTTGTACCGCTAAAGTCATTAAGGAGATCGCTAACCGCGATAGCGTCCTTAACGACATCGCTAAATTAGGCAGCCACTAGCGATATTATAACAATCACGCTAGCGATCTCATTAGCATGCGACGTTAACGAGATCGCTAGCGGGATTGTTTAGTGTGGCAGTACCTTAAGAGTCTCATTGTAGTGCTGAACAGCCAGATCAGGACAGGAAAAATAGGAGATTGGGGACAGTGATGAGTGTAGGGAATCTGAAAGTGTCTGAGGGTCAGTGGCGTAGCGTGGGGGGGCGGGGGGGCGGTCCGCCCCAGGCGGCACGTGTGTGTGGGGGCGGCGCAGCAGCAATTCCATATGCACCCCTTCATTGCCCTCCCAACTTCGCACAGCCAGCATTTACCATTGCTGTGCTGTGCTTTGTAAAGGTGGTAGCAGGACCTGTGATGAGGTCACAGGAGGGGAGGAGTTAGGTGTCACATGATCTTCAGGCCCCTGTGTGCAGGAAACTGCTGTTTTGGTCGTCATGGTGCTGGATGATGGTAAGTTTATATGTGGGATCATAAGGGGTTTACAGTGTGGATGTAGCTTAGCTGTGTGTGCATGAGGTGTACGGAGCGGAGCCGTGTGTACGAGGTGTACGGAGCGGAGCCGTGTGTACGAGGTGTACGGAGTGGAGCCGTGTGTGTGTACGAGGTGTACGGAGCGGAGGTGTACGGAGCGGAGGTGTACGGAGCGGAGCCGTGTGTGTACGAGGTGTATGGAGCGGAGCCATGTGTGTACGAGGTGTACGGAGCGGAGCCGTGTGTGTACGAGGTGTACGGAGCGGAGGTGTACGTACGAGGTGTACGGAGCAAAGCAGTGTGTGTACGAGGTGTACGGAGCAAAGCCGTGTGTGTACGAGGTGTACGGAGCGAAGCCGTGTGTGTACGAGGTGTACGGAGCGAAGCCGTGTGTGTACGAGGTGTACGGAGCGGAGCCTTGTGCGTGTGAGGTGTGTGGAGCAGACTCGTGTGTGTACAGGGCCACAAAGAGCGGAGCCGGGCATATACAAGGGTCCTGTTACTTGCGGGATCTGTGTGCTTGGGGGCTGCAGGGGGGAAGGAGGGGTGCCATTATGTGCATGGGTCTGCGTGGGGACTGAGCGAATGCTGTTATCTGTGTAGGGCTGGGTCCCTGTCCCGCTGTCCTGGCCGGGAGGTTTACTTTCCCGCATTAGAATCGTACATGCGGAAACCGGGGACCTCCCACACGTTCTGGCAGCCACATGTCACGTTCCACCGGAGGTGACGTGCTGTAAGTCAGCTGAACGCTGGAAATGACCGTTGACCTCATTTCCGGCGGTCAGCTTACAGCAGCAGGTACTGTAACTCGTTCTCGGGAGAGTCTTCAGAACGGCGATGCATCAAGCCGCTGGATCTGTTGGAGTGAGAGCCGGGTATTGTACGGACCGCTGCATACAATACCCGACTCTCACTGAGCGAGACAAGCAGCATGTGGGGATCTCAACATGGGATCTGTTCAACAGATGAAGAGATCCCCAGATCCTGCCTGTCTCGCTCAGTGAGAGCCGGGTATTGAATGGAGCGCCTCATAGCTGGTGAGATCCCCACATCCTGGGGAAATGAGGTCAGCGATGGAACGTGACTTGTGGCTGCCAGAATGTGTGGGAGGTCCCCGGGACGATTCTAATGCGGAAAGTAAACCGCCTTGCCGGGACAGCGGACAGGGTCCCGAAATCGGGACTGTCCCGCTGAAACCGGGACGGTTGAGAGGTATGTGTTTATAATTATTGTTTATGAAACAGTGTGATCAGCAGTGCTAAGTGGGTGTGGTCAGGGCGTGGATATGGGTGTGACCAGTGAAATGGGTGTGGCTAGGGGTGTGGTCTAAAATTTGCCGCCCCGGGCGCCACAAACAGTTGCTACGCCACTGCTGAGGGTTAATGGCTTTTAGATATCTGAATGTGTGGTAGGTAGTGTTGAGCATTCCGATACCGCAAGTATCGGGTATCGGCCGATATTCGCGTTATCGGAATTCCGATACTTAATTCCGATACTTTTTCAATATCGTATACCGGAATCGGAAGTTCCCATAATTCTTTGAGAGGCAATGTGATTTTAGTCAGCCAATGAGGAATCCTACGAAGTGTGGGCACATCCTGTAATGCTGCGGTCATCTTAACTAATGGCATGGCTGTGATTGGCTGCTGAAATGATGTCAGAATGCACTATAAAAGGCGCCGCCGCCATTTTAGCGTCACTGTGCTGTGAATTCAGATAGGGACAGAACGCTACTCTGCTGACTCTGAGGGACAGTTAGAGATTGCGATTTAGTGTACTGTGCTGTAGGCAGGCTATCACCAACCGCTGTGTAAAGCTTCCTTTTGCCTGCAGTGTTGTTTTAACAGCTCTGCAAGGTGTGTGTGAGTGCAGGTGACGCTGCAGTTTGCTCTGCATCCAACGCTGTCTGTAGGCATCTGCACGTGTCACTCACAGACTCTTTTTTTTTTTCTTTAGTGTAATTCTAGCTGCTCCATTCAATAGAAATTATAGTGTGATGCGCTTCCATCCGTATACAATACATTGGTTGCAAACACTATAGAAGTAGACAAAGGAGTAGCCTTTCCCAGATTGTGGACAGTTGTGTTTCAGTGTTCACTTCAGTCTGTGTTTTTTTTTTTTTGAGTGCACATCACGCTCCAGTTACTTGTTCAAGCACTGCTGCTTGTACTCTGCTGAGCGTGTCTCAGTGGCTCATCCTTTTCATTTATCTCCAATTGGTTCTGCTACATTCCATTTAAAATAAATCTAATCTATTAGTGTGACGCGCTTCCATCCGTATCCAATACATTGGTTGCAAACACTATAGAAGTAGACAAAGGAGTAGCCTTTCCCAGATTGTGGACAGTTGTGTTTCAGTGTTCACTGCAGTCTGTGTTTTTTTTTTTTTTAATGCACATCACGCTCCAGTTACTTGTTCAAGCACTGCTGCTTGTACTCTGCTGAGCGTGTCTCAGTGGCTCATCCTTTTCATTTATCTCCAATTGGTTCTGCTACATTCCATTTAAAATAAATCTAATCTATTAGTGTGACGCGCTTCCATCCGTATCCAATACATTGGTTGCAAACACTATAGAAGTAGACAAAGGAGTAGCCTTTCCCAGATTGTGGACAGTTGTGTTTCAGTGTTCACTGCAGTCTGTGTTTTTTTTTTTTTGAGTGCACATCACGCTCCAGTTACTTGTTCAAGCACTGCTGCTTGTACTCTGCTGAGAGTGTCTCAGTGGCTCATCCTTTTCATTTATCTCCAATTGGTTCTGCTCCATTCCATTTAAAATAAATCTAATCTATTAGTGTGACGCGCTTCCATCCGTATACAATACATTGGTTGCAAACACTATAGAAGTAGACAAAGGAGTAGCCTTTCACAGATTGTGAATAGTTGTGTTTCAGTGTTCACTGCAGTCTGTGAGGTATTTTTTTTTTTTAAATGCAGATCACGCTCCATTTACTTCTTCAACCACCGCTGCGTGTACTCTGCTGAGTGTCTGTCACTGGCTCATCCTTGTCATTTTTCTAAAATTGGTGCTGCTTTATTCTATTTAAAATAATTCAAATCTATTACAGTGACGTGCTTCCATCCGTATACAATACATTGGTTGCAAACAATATAGAAGTACACAAACGGGCCTTTCACAGCTACTGAACATGGGTTTT
This sequence comes from Oophaga sylvatica, assembly GCA_033576555.1. Classification (NCBI taxonomy): domain Eukaryota; kingdom Metazoa; phylum Chordata; class Amphibia; order Anura; family Dendrobatidae; genus Oophaga; species Oophaga sylvatica. The sequence continues at coordinate 26,427 of JARQOD010003685.1, read as the reverse complement.
TAATTTTTAACTAAAATATGTATTTTTTCAAATGACACAAATATAAGTAATGTTGAAGAGGAATAGTCCTACATCCATTGTTTGCACAATATTACAGGTGTACATCATGTCCCTTAATCAACAATGTATTATTATATTTACTTGTATGCTTTTATTTAAAAGCCAAGAACACAGAAGGATAACCTTCGCACTGCAGCTGTTGTCAAAGTTCAACCCACATTATGCACTTCCAACATTGCAGCATTTGAGGCATGATGTGAGTTGGATTTGTCAAAGTTATGGAGGCCTAGTATGAGATGTTTGAACTTTAATTTGAACTTTAATTTGGAGTTAGCAGCATTAATTTTTGTCAGACACGCAGCAGGGGAACAGCAGGCGTTACTGAACCCCACTATCACTATAGCTTGTGTATTGGTCTGTGGACACGACACTTCTGAGCAGCAACTGGCAGTGTTGTAGCCCAGGGAGTATAGCTCAGGTGGTAGAAAGATGAACATAACAGGAGACATGGAAAACGTTGCCAACCAGTTAGTTAATCTGAAACCGGACAGGCAAATTCAGGCGAGATCCATGCCTAGTTCATTTTCAGAAAAGTAAGCCGTTCTACATTATCGGAGGATAGTCGCATGCAACGGTCTGTTAGTACACCACCTGCAGCAGTAAAGACGCGCTCCGATAATACACTGGCAGCAGGGCAAGGCAGCACCTCCAATGCATACTGACTAAGCTCTGGCCATGTATCCAGCTTAGAGACACAAAACTTGAATGGGGAAGAGCCATCTGGGAGTACACTGAGAGGGCAAGACATGTAGTCTGTCACCATCTTACGGAAATGTTGCCTCCTGCTGACTGGAGCCGTCTCGGATGGTGTAGACATTGGTGGCGCTGCCACAAAACTTCGACACATTTGGAACATACTGTTCTTGCCCTGTGCAGAGGCGCTGCTTGTGCTCCCTCTTGTTGCAGAGCTGTCTCCACTGCCTCGACGCACAGAGCTGCTTTGTAAAGCAGTAGCAGCAGCGCTCTCGGCTGGAATGGAGAACATTATGGATTGCACCAGTGTGTCTTGGTACTTCCGCATTTTACGCTCCCGGTTCAACGGTGTGATGAGGCTTTGTAAGTTGTCCCGGTAGCGAGGGTCTAGGAGGGTGTACACCCAATAATCAGACGTGGTGTGAATGTGTTCGATGCGGCGGTCGTTTCTCAGCCACTGCAGCATGAAATCAACCATGTGCTGCAGACTCCCAACTGGCCAAGAAACGTTGTCCCCTGCAAGAGGCGTCATCTCTGCCTGCTGTGCATCACCCCACCCTTGGTCTACATACTGACTAGAGCATTGTCTACCTCCCTCTGGAGCGATGTCTTCCTCCTCCATTGACTCCTCCTCATCCTCCTCACAAAGTCCTTCAAATACATATAAATTTACAAAATTTAAAACTCAAAATTTAAAAACTTTGTATCATAATTCTGTAACATCAGTTTATGGAAACACAATAGCATTACAAAAGGATAGACAAAAAATGTACATTATGTGCTTTGTAAATACATTAAAAGTTTGTAATGGTTATGAAAATATAGACAGCGACTCTGGAGGTTCAATTGTTGATACAGCATGGTACTTTGAAAGTCCTCCAGCCCTTTGTGAGGAACCACGTTGCGCTGACTGTCCAGAAGGTGATGGAATTTGTGACTCCTCATCCTCCACCTCTTCCAAAACCTCATGCCTTAGTGCTTGCAGTGTTTTTTGAAGCAGGCAGATAAGGGGGACAGTCAGGCTGACTAGTGCATCATCTGCACTCGCCATCCGCGTTGACTCATCAAACGCACGCAAAACGTGGCAGATATCCTTCATAGAGTTATTCGCCACTCATTACACTGGCAGTGGCTGCCCATTCATTATAGGATCCAATTCTAATTACTGGTTCTCACCAACAAAGCTCTCCACAGCGCAGCACCCCCCTACATCTCCTCCCTTATTTATATTTATCGGCCTAACCGACTGCTGCACTCTGCAAACGACCTTCGACTAACCTCTGCACTAATCCGTACCTCCCACTCCCAAGTCCAAGACTTCTCCCCCACTGCGCCAATCCTCTGGAATGCTCTACCCCAAGAAATTAGGACTATCCGCAATTTGGATGGTTTCAGGCGCTCCCTCAAAACACATTTGTTCACAGTGGCCTATCACATTCACTAATCAAAGTCATTCTATGTGTAATTCTGTGTGTGTAGCCCATTCACTATCTCCATGCATCCCTCACTCCCTTAAAATGGCTGGACCATCATTGTAAAAACACCATTGTATATAAACACCTGTACTTTGTATCTCCCCCACCTCATTGTAGATTGTAAGCTTTCACCAGCAGGGGCGGCTGATTTTGCTTTAATTATTGTATTGTTAACGTTGTTACTTATGACTTGTGTTTTGAAACTGCTAAACTGTAAAGCGCTGCGGAATATGATGGCGCTATATAAATAAATATTATTATTATTCCTCTGAGCTGCTCCCACCACCTTCCTGTTCCTCATGCCATGTTGGGTCTTGGACCTCATCATCTCCACTACCCTCTTCCAACACCTGCTGTTGGGTGGTCTGGCCAGCACCATGCTCAACAGAAACTGGCACCTGGGTCTCATCATCATCAGATGCGTTCTGCGGTGTGCTGACCATCGGCACTGTCTCACCCGCCTCTTCAGATTCAGAGAGACACAGCTGTTGCGCATCACTGCATACTCCCTCTTCACATTACAGAATGCTGCTTGGCTGGGCCCCTGTTTGCAAGCCAATAGATTCTGAGAACAGAAGCAGACACTCAGCTGGCTCCTGTACAGAACTCTCTGACTGCCTGGGCAATTTGCCAGGCGGTGAAGAGACAGATGGTTGCCCAACAGTGCTGTGGTCCTGAGAGGAGGTGGAAGCAATTGAAGTCGATGCATTGGCTGACATCCAAACAACAACGGCTTCAATTTGTTCTTCCCGCAGCAGGGGGGTACTCCGAGCTCCTACAAAAGTGCGCATAAAGGAACGCTCACGGAGAAAACTGGTGGATGCTGTGTCACTGGGGGCCGCAGCAGCCACAGAATCCCCACGTCCTCTCCCTGAAGAAACTCCACGACCACGTGCCTTACTCCCTGCCTTCTTCATCTTGGTAGATTGATAAAGAAAGTCTGAAAAGTTATAAGGTCTAAGTGTGGTTATTCCGCAGAGACTGCAGTGAACACTGCACACAACTGTTCACTACCCAATGCGTCTCAGCAGGAAGGCAGTCTGTGCGTCAAAACAAAGGCACAAGCATACATCCATGTACCCTGTTTATAAAGCTATATAAAAAAAAATTATGTAGTAGTGACGCACACTTTATTGAGGTACAGTATTACATCGCCATTCACCATCTGTGGCTATGCAGTCTCATCTATATATACCTTATCTATCTGTTGTCATGCTTCCAAGTCGACAGTCAGCCATAAATAGCAATTTTCACTATGCACTATGCACTTTTTAAAGGTTATGTTTGTTAATAAAAATGATTATTGCCACATATTATGAGTATTACATGATGGAAATTGTATAATTTTGTATAAAATATTTAGTGACATTATTCAGCAAATGGAACATTTTAGTAATATCACAGATAACTTGTAATGCTGATGATTAGAGTTGAGCGATACTTTCCGATATCCTAAAGTATCGGAATCGTAATGGTATCGCCGATATCACTAAAATATCGGCGATACCCGATACCGATACCGGAAGTCCCATGTAAGTCTATGGGAACAAAATATCGAAATTAAAAAAAACCCATTCTTGCCTTGTTGGTTAATTGTACATGAAGGAAAACAAGAAAGAGTAATGTAGAATGTATTGGGGGAGGTTGAGGAGACATTAAAGGCATAGATGTTTGACCCAATCCAATGGAATAGCATTATTTATTTTTTTTTAGGAAATACGTTCGGATTGACGAACAAATTGACAATGTTGTTAACCTTTTTTCTATTTTGTCAAATATGTCTGTTTCACAACTTCCATGGTCTTCACCTTTTTAACTTTTCACACACTTTCTCCTTCATAATTTTCAGCAGCATCATCTTTCTCATCAAATTATTCTTCATCTTCACCTTATTAATCTTCTAAAACTTCTTGCTATTCATCTTTTTGTTAACATTACTTATATTGTTCTTATTAAACAGTTATTATTCTTCATATTCTACTTCTTCATCTTCTTCCTATTCATCCTTTTCATCATATTCTTATTTGTGACAGACATTCCTGTACTTGTAATCTGTAAAACTCTGAATTTTCATCCTTCCGTTCTTGCTGTCACGAAAGATTTTAATTACAACAGTATTTGTCCGCGTTCAGTTTAGCCTGCAGCAGCATCAGGCATTTTCCAGGGGCACCACGAGGAGGAACGGACTCACCCCCATACACTGCTTAGTCTTCTTCTGCTTAGAATTTAGAGCATATATTTTGCTCTTCATTTTGGTCTTATACTTAATGTTCTTCTGCTTTTTGATATTCTGCTTATTGTTCTTCTGTCTCTTGTTCTGTATCTTGTAGTTTGTCTTAACCTTCTTTGTCCTGTTGGTGATGGTACAAAAGCCAATGGAAGTAACGAGGACCAGCTGACTGTGCTGGAACCCGGAGGGTCAGCAGAAGGAAAAGAGCCAATGGCACAACCGAGGACCAGCTGACGTTACTGGGACACGGTTACTAAGCAGGAGGTACCTGTGCTCCAAAGCACTACCAAGGACCAGCAGACGTTGCTGGAACTCGGATACCGACATGGAGGCACCTACGCCAAAGGCACTGCGGAGAACCAGCTGACGGTACTGGAACCCGGATGAGTAGCAGAAGGTACAAGAGCCAATGAAAGTAACGAGGACCAGCTGACTGTGCTGGAACCCGGAGGGTCAGCAGAAGGAAAAGAGCCAATGGCACAACCGAGGACCAGCTGACGTTACTGGGACACGGTTACTAAGCAGGAGGTACCTGTGCTCCAAAGCACTACCAAGGACCAGCAGACGTTGCCCCCCCCCCCCCCCCCCCCCCCCCCCCCCCCCCCCCCCCCCCCCCCCCCCCCCCCCCCCCTGGAACTCGGATACGACATGGAGGCACCTAGGCCAAAGGCACTGCGGAGAACCAGCTGACGGTACTGGAACCCGGATGAGTAGCAGAAGGTACAAGAGCCAATGAAAGTAACGAGGACCAGCTGACTGTGCTGGAACCGGAGGGTCAGCAGAAGGAAAAGAGCCAATGGCACAACCGAGGACCAGCTGACGTTACTGGGACACGGTTACTAAGCAGGAGGTACCTGTGCTCCAAAGCACTACCAAGGACCAGCAGACGTTGCTGGAACTCGGATACCGACATGGAGGCACCTACGCCAAAGGCACTGCGGAGAACCAGCTGACGGTACTGGAACCCGGATGAGTAGCAGAAGGTACAGGAATAAAGTGAGGCAGCGGACTGTGCTGAACCCGGGGCAGCGGAAAACTGACCAGAAACATGGAGAAGGAGACTGTGCTAAGCACTCAAACAGCGACTGTGGAACTAGGATTACCGACATGGAGGCACCTATGCCAAAGGCACTGCGGAGAACAGCTGACGGTACTGGAACCCGATGAAAGTAGCAGGAAGGTACACATGAGAACATGTAAAGTTGAGACAGACAGGGAACCTGTTTGCGTTCACACAGCAGGGGAACAGCTGACATTACTGAACCCAGTTAACACAGGAGCAAGTGTGAACTGTGCTAACAGCACTTCGAGAAACACTGGCGGTGTTGTAACCCAGGGATGAGAAGAGAACAGGTGGAGGCAGCAGGACTTTTGCCGTTCACACAGCAGGGGAACAGCTGACATTACTGAACCCCAGTAACACAGGAGCAAGTGTAACTGTGCTAACAGCACTTCCGAGAAACAACTGGCGGTGTTGTAACCCAGGGATGAGAAGAGAACATGGTGGAGCAGCAGGACTTTTTGCCGTTCACACAGCAGGGGAACAGCTGACATTACTGAACCCCAGTAACACAGGAGCAAGTGTTAACTGTGCTAACAGCACTTCCGAGAAACAACTGGCGGTGTTGTAACCCAGGGATGAGAAGAGAACATGGTGGAGGCAGCAGGACTTTTTGCCGTTCACACAGCAGGGGAACAGCTGACATTACTGAACCCCAGTAACACAGGAGCAAGTGTAACTGTGCTAACAGCACTTCCGAGAAACAACTGGCGGTGTTGTAACCCAGGGATGAGAACAGAACATGGTGGAGGCAGCAGGACTTTTTGCCGTTCACACAGCAGGGGAACAGCTGACATTACTGAACCCCAGTAACACAGGAGCAAGTGTTAACTGTGCTAACAGCACTTCCGAGAAACAACTGGCGGTGTTGTAACCCAGGGATGAGAACAGAACATGGTGGAGGCAGCAGGACTTTTTGCCGTTCACACAGCAGGGGAACAGCTGACATTACTGAACCCCAGTAACACGGAGCAAGTGTTAACTGTGCTAACAGCACTTCCGAGAAACAACTGGCGGTGTTGTAACCCAGGGATGAGAAGAGAACATGGGGAGGCAGCAGGACTTTTGCCGTTCACACAGCAGGGGAACAGCTGACATTACTGAACCCCAGTAACACGGGAGCAAGTGTTAACTGTGCTAACAGCACTTCCGAGAAACAACTGGCGGTGTTGTAACCCAGGGATGAGAAAGAACATGGTGGAGGCAGCAGGACTTTTTGCCGTTCACACAGCAGGGGAACAGCTGACATTACTGAACCCAGTAACACAGGGAGCAAGTGTTAACTGTGCTAACAGCACTTCCGAGAAACAACTGGCGGTGTTGTAACCCAGGGATGAGAAGAGAACATGGTGGAGGCAGCAGGACTTTTTGCCGTTCACACAGCAGGGGAACAGCTGACATTACTGAACCCCAGTAACACAGGAGCAAGTGTTAACTGTGCTAACAGCACTTCCGAGAAACAACTGGCGGTGTTGTAACCCAGGGATGAGAAGAGAACATGGTGGAGGCAGCAGGACTTTTTGCCGTTCACACAGCAGGGGAACAGCTGACATTACTGAACCCCAGTAACACGGAGCAAGTGTTAACTGTGCTAACAGCACTTCCGAGAAACAACTGGCGGTGTTGTAACCCAGGGATGAGAAGAGAACATGGTGGAGGCAGCAGGACTTTTTGCCGTTCACACAGCAGGGGAACAGCTGACATTACTGAACCCCAGTAACACAGGAGCAAGTGTAACTGTGCTAACAGCACTTCCGAGAAACAACTGGCGGTGTTGTAACCAGGGATGAGAAAGAACATGGTGGAGGCAGCAGGACTTTTTGCCGTTCACACAGCAGGGGAACAGCTGACATTACTGAACCCCAGTAACACGGGAGCAAGTGTTAACTGTGCTAACAGCACTTCCGAGAAACAACTGGCGGTGTTGTAACCCAGGGATGAGAACAGAACATGGTGGAGGCAGCAGGACTTTTGCCGTTCACACAGCAGGGGAACAGCTGACATTACTGAACCCAGTAACAGGAGCAAGTGTTAACTGTGCTAACAGCACTTCCGAGAAACAACTGGCGGTGTTGTAACCCAGGGATGAGAAGAGAACATGGTGGAGGCAGCAGGACTTTTTGCCGTTCACACAGCAGGGGAACAGCTGACATTACTGAACCCCAGTAACACGGAGCAAGTGTTAACTGTGCTAACAGCACTTCCGAGAAACAACTGGCGGTGTTGTAACCCAGGGATGAGAAGAGAACATGGTGGAGGCAGCAGGACTTTTTGCCGTTCACACAGCAGGGGAACAGCTGACATTACTGAACCCAGTAACACGGGAGCAAGTGTTAACTGTGCTAACAGCACTTCCGAGAAACAACTGGCGGTGTTGTAACCCAGGGATGAGAAAGAACATGGTGGAGGCAGCAGGACTTTTTGCCGTTCACACAGCAGGGGAACAGCTGACATTACTGAACCCCAGTAACACGGGAGCAAGTGTAACTGTGCTAACAGCACTTCCGAGAAACAACTGGCGGTGTTGTAACCCAGGGATGAGAAAGAACATGGTGGAGGCAGCAGGACTTTTTGCCGTTCACACAGCAGGGGAACAGCTGACATTACTGAACCCCAGTAACACGGGAGCAAGTGTTAACTGTGCTAACAGCACTTCCGAGAAACAACTGGCGGTGTTGTAACCCAGGGATGAGAACAGAACATGGTGGAGGCAGCAGGACTTTTTGCCGTTCACACAGCAGGGGAACAGCTGACATTACTGAACCCCAGTAACACGGGAGCAAGTGTTAACTGTGCTAACAGCACTTCCGAGAAACAACTGGCGGTGTTGTAACCCAGGGATGAGAAGAGAACAGGGTGGAGGCAGCAGGACTATTTGCCGTTCACACAGCAGGGGAACAGCTGACATTACTGAACCCCAGTAACACAGGAGCAAGTGTAGACTGTGCTAACAGCACTTCCAAGCAACAACTGGCGGTGTTGGAGCCCAGGGTCAAGGAGGGTGTAGGCATAAAATATTGAGTTATTGCCTTGTTACGTGGCCATTGCAAATGTATGTACTTCAAACAAGAATAAATGAAGTTTTACTACAACAATAAAATGATAAATTTCAATTACAAGAATAGAAAAATATTTATACTTGACAGTCCTCTGTGGTTGATAACGTTTAATGGCTAACTGAAAATATGGTAACAAATTCAAAGCTTTCGAGACTACTCAGGTGTCTTCATCAGGCTAAGAGTAAAGCCAAAAATGAAGAATCACATATTTCTACACACAACAGGACACAGGAATAGCTAAGACAAGTGAGGGAGGGACAAGTGAGGGGAGACCGGCAACAAAAAGGAGAACAAGGATGAATTATCAGCGCCACACAATCACAGATAAATTAATGAATTTAGCTGTGGCAAAAGACTTTTGTATGCCCGGTCATAGCATCATGGATATGGAATTACTGTTATTAAAATATAACTTCAAATATGAGAAACGTACAAAGGTTTCAGAATATAAGCTCATCATGACCTTTGACACTGTTAGTGATGGAATGAATAGATCACATGGATTTATGTCATTCTATATCAATTAAGGAATCTGCGTCTATGCCCTTCCAGGGTCATGAAAACCCCAAAAAATACGCCAATGAGAGGGCAATCAAACTTTCTATCCTTATCTAGGAACTGTTTGAATATTTATGTTCATCCCTGTGAGATAATGACAGTTCTGATACACGTCACTTACTTGTCTTACCTATTGCAATATTCCTGTGTCCTGTTGTGTATAGAAATATGTGATGCTTAATTTTTTTAGTTAGTCTTTCCCTGATGAAGAGACGTGAGTAGCCTTGAAAGCTTGCAATTTGTTTCCATCTTTTCAGTTATCCATAAAAAGGTATGAACCACTGCTGACTCTGAAGTCTAAATATTTTTCTATCTACTGGCTAACACGGTACAAAGATACACATGTTTTCTAATTTCAAGAAGGAAAAATAAAGAAAATACAAATATAAACGCATATATGCACATGCCAAAAATAAATGGAACAACACAACACCCAAAAAATTGGTAACAAAATATAGTGTTGTAAATTTAAGAATAAAAGTACATTTTTTTTTTTATGAATAATGCTTAAGGAACGCAATGTTAAACTATAACATAGTGAAGACAATGGATTTTGTAATAGTCACTCATCATCATCATCGCAAATTTTATGTGACAGTCACAGACAATTTAATTATTTAAGTTCATAAAATCGTAACTTTCTATAGCATGTATGACATGTCCAGCATGGACTCATCAATGTGATTGATGACACAATAATGTACAATAAAAAAATAACCATTTAAAAAAACATTAGGCATTGTTTGTCACAATTTAAGTGTGTGCCTGCAAGTGTAGGTGAAACAAAGGCTACGGATAGCAAAGGTATATTCTATGTCTGTATCACACAGTGGACAGCCTCTGATGGGTAATGCCGATGTTATACTGTACGTCAATAAAGTCTGCGGCTGAAATCATGCATTTTTTGCTTGTAGAGTGTTGAAGAGGGTAAAAGAATGTCTGTTTGCGCAAAGCTTTATCCGTCAACACTACCTTCCTACTGTCACGCGTAGGGTAGGGTAGCGTGTGGCAATTAGCTGACTATCAAATGTGAGGTTAGGCTGCGTTATTGCGCACTAGGGACGCCAAAAAAAATACAGCAGTAATAATTTAATGTGTAATACTACACCTATGACAAACCAAAAAATTACGTTCCCTCTTTAACAATGTACAAGACTAACAAGCCTAATGGTTGACGCTGACTTAATTGAGATACAGTATTACATCAACATTGTCCATGAGTAACTATGCACTGTGATACCTATATACCAGTATTAATTTATATCTCTTGTGGTTGTTTCAACAGCACTTGCAGGTATAAGTACCTATTGTCAGTATGCATGATGCACTTTCTAGATGTAATAATTTATTATTGGACATTATTACCATGTTTACATGCTGGCCATTTCATATATGGTGTTTGAAGTTACAGTTGGCATCAGTATGTGTATTTTATAATGTCTGTCATAAATAAAACTCGTGATGATGATGATGAGGATGTAATGATTCGTACATCCATTGAGTGCATTATCTTACAGGTACAGATAAAGTTCCTTTAAAAGCATTAATTCATAAGTCTGAAATGTACTTTTATGCATTAATTTAAAAATGTGAAGAGTAGACTATGTTTTATTTTTTGTTACCATTTCTAATAGACATGTGCAGATATGCGCTGTGATGACAAATTATTATTTGTCCATATTTTTCTTAAAAATTTATCATTCTAGGCCTGCAAAACTTCACAATTTCATGTTTTCAGCATAACAAGCAGGGTGACGGCTCTTCCCTATTTGGAGCATGTTGGTCATGTGTTTTTCTGTCCATGTGTCGGGAACAGGACACTTCTTGCCGTTGACACAGCAGGGGAACAGCTGGCGTTACTGAACCCCACTAACAGTAGAGCTTGTGTTTTGTTCTGTGGACACGACACTTCTGAGCAGCAACTGGCAGTGTTGGAGCCCAGGGAGTAGAGTTCAGGTGGTAGAAAGATGAACATAACAGGAGACATGGATAACGTTGCGAACCAGTTATTTAATCTGAAAACGGACAGACAAATTCTGGCGAGATCCATGCCTTGTTCATTTTCAGAAAAGTAAGCCGGTCTACATTATCGGAGGATAGTCGCATGCGACGGTCTGTTAGTACACCACCTGCAGCACTAAAGACGCGCTCCGATAATACACTGGCAGCAGGGCAAGCCAGCACCTCCAATGCATACTGGCTAAGCTCTGGCCATGTATCCAGCTTAGAGACCCAAAACTTGAATGGGGAAGAGCCATCTGGGAGTACACTGAGAGGCAAAGCCAAGTAGTCTGTCACCATCTGACGGATACGTTGCCTCCCGCTGACTGGAGCCCTCTCGGATGGTGTAGACATTTGTGGCGCTGCCACAAAACTTTGCCACATTTTGAACATACTGGTCTTTCCCTGTGCAGAGGCACTGCGTGTGCTCCCTCTTGTTGCAGAGCTCTCTACACTGCCTCGACGCACAGAGCTGCTTTGTAAAGCAGTAGCAGCAGCAGTGCTCTCGGCAGTAAGGTAGAACATTAGGGATTGCACCAGTGTGTCTTGGTACTCCCGCATTTTACGCTCCCGGTTCAACGGTGTGATGAGGCTTTTGACGTTGTCCCGGTAGCGAGGGTCTAGGAGGGTGTACACCCAATAATCAGACGTCGTGAGAATGTGGGCGATGCGGCGGTCGTTTCTTAGGCACTGCAGCATGAAATCAACCATGTGCTGCAGACTCCCAACTGGCAAAGAAACGCTGTCCTCTGCAAGAGGCGTTATCTCTGCCTGCTCTGCATCACCCCACCCTCGCTCTACATACTGACTAGAGCGTTGTGTACCTCCCTCTGGAGCGATGTCTTCCTCCTCCATTGACTCCTCCTCCTCATCCTCCTCACAAAGTGAGCCCTGCCCAGCCCTTTGTGAGGAACCACGTTGCGCTGACTTTCCAGAAGGTGATGGAATTTGTGACTCCTCATCCTCCACCTCTTCCAAAACCTCATCCCTTATTGCTTGCAGTGTTTTTTGAAGCAGGCAGATAAGGGGGACAGTCAGGCTGACTAGTGCATCATCTGCACTCGCCATCCGCGTTGACTCATCAAACGCACGCAAAACGTGGCACATGTCCTTCATAGTGGCCCACTCATTAATGGTGAAGTGTGGACGGCGCAAATTGCGTGTTGATTGCGCCTGATGCAGCTGATACTCCATAACTGCTGGCTGCTGCTCACACAACCGCTCCAACATATGTAACGTTGAATTCCACCTGGTGGATACGTCACATATGATGCGATGTTCAGGAAGGCGCAATCTGCGTTGCAGAGCTGCAATGCGCGATCTGGCCATGCTGGAACGTCGCAAGTGAGCGCACTCTAGGCGGACCTTGTGCAGCAGTGCATCAAGATCCGGATAGTCCCTCAAAAAACTCTGCACGACCAAGTTGAGCACATGTGCCAGACATGGTATGTGAGTGAGGTTGCCAAGGCCCAGAGCTGCCACCAGATTTCGGCCATTGTCACACACTACCAAACCTGGCTGGAGATTCGCTGGCAAAAACCACACGTCGCTCTCCTGCTTGATGGCATTCCAGACCTCCTGCGCTGTGTGGCTTCGATTCCCCATGGGAATTAATTTCAGAACGGCCTGTTGCCGTTTGGCCACGGCTGTGCTCATATCGGTCGCATCAGGTAAGCGTCCACGGGTCCATGTGGAGGTAGACCGTGACGGCTCCTGCAGCGATGATTCTGAGGAACTGGAGTAGGAGGAGGAGTCAATGTGGACAGACTTGATTCCGGCAATCCTTGGAGTTGGCAGAACACGTACAGCGCCACTCGCAAGATCTGTACCCGGCTCCACAACATTCACCCAATGGGCAGTGAGTGAAAGGTATCGTCCCTGGCCATGGGTACTGGTCCACGCATCGGTGGTCAGGTGGACCTTGCTACTGACGGCGTTTAGTAGCGCATGTTTAATTTTTGCCTCAACATGCTTTTGCAGACCAGGGACGGCTTGCCTGCTGAAATAAAATCGGCTGGGCACATTGTATTGTGGGACTGCCAATGCCATTAATTCACGGAAACTGTCAGTCTCCACCAGCCTGAATGACAGCATTTCAAGGGACAGGAGTTTTGCAATGACAGCATTCAGAGCCTGTGCTCGTGGATGGTTTGCCGAGTATGGCCGTCTTTTATCCCATGCCTGTGCTACCGATGGCTGTTTTGTGGCCTGGGTGTGTGAGGATGACAGGGAACTTGCACCTGTGGGTGGAATAACACTGTGTCTCTGGACAACAGTGACAGAGGTTCTTCCATGGCGATCCTTTGAGGAAGCCTTACCAGCTGTGTGTGAACTGGAGGAAGAGGCTCCAACAGGAGCTGAAGATGTAGGTGCTGCTGTAGGTTGGCCTACATCTCCAGTGTGTCTTTGTAACTCAACAAAGTGCTTTGACCGCACATGTTTCCACATATTTGTTGTATTAAGGTTACTGACACTTTTACCTCTTTTAATTTTTTGATTACACAGCTTGCATTTGACATAGCAAATATCATCTGCAACTGTATCAAAAAAGGACCACGCAGAGCAAGTCCTGGGAGCGCCCGGTTTGGCTGTTGTAAGAGAACTGCTCCGAACGGGTGCCAAACTGGAGGCTACAGGCAAGCGAGTCTGCAGCCTACCTCTCCCTACTGTTTGGACCGTTGGTGCAATCTCTTCCTCAGAGCTGCTCCCACCACCTTCCTGTTCCTCACGCCATGTTGGGTCTTGGACCTCATCATCTCCACCACTACCCTCTTCCAACACCTGCTGTTGTTGGGTGGTCTGGCCAGCACCATGCTCAACAGAAACTGGCAACTGAGTCTCATCATCATCAGATGCGTTCTGCGGTGTGCTGACCATCGGCACTGGCTCACCCGCCTCTTCAGATTCAGAGAGACACAGCTGTTGCGCATCACTGCATACTGCCTCTTCTTCACATTCCAGAATGCTGCTTGGCTGGGCCCCTGTTTCCAAGCCAACAGATTCTGAGAACAGAAGCAGAGACTCAGCTGGCTCCTGTACAGAGCTCTCTGACTGCCTGGGCAATTTGGCAGGCGGTGAAGAGACTGATGGTTGTTCAACAGTGTTGTGGTCCTGAGAGGAGGTGGAAGGTATTGAAGTCGATGCATTGGCTGCCATCCAACCAACAACGGCTTCAATTTGTTCTTCACGCAGCAGGGGGGTACGCTGAGCTCCTACAAAAGTGCGCATAAAGGAACGCTCACGGGGAAAACTGGTGGATGCTGTGTCACTGGGTGCGGCAGCAGCCACAGAATCCCCACGTCCTCTCCCTGCTGCAAATCCACGGCCTCGACCACGACCACGTGCCTTACTCACTGACTTCTTCATCTTGGTAGATTGATAAAGAAAGTCAGAAAAGTTAAGGCCTAAGTGTGGTTATTCCTCACAGACTACAGTGAACCCTGCAGACAACTGTTCAGTATCTGTGAAAGGCCCCTTTGTGTAGTTCTATAGTGTTTGCAACCAATGTATTGTATACGGATGGAAGCGCGTCACACTAATAGATTAGATTTTTTTCCACTAAAATGGAGCAGCACCAATTAGAGAAAAATGTGAAGGATGAGGCAGTGACACACGCTCAGCAGACTACAACCGGCAGTGGTTGAAGTACAAACTGGAGCGTAATCTGCACTCACAAAATGAAAAGCTCACAGACTACAGTGAACACTGAAACACAACTATTCACTATCTGTGAAAAGCTCCTTTGTGTAGTTCTATAGTGTTTGCAACCAATGTATTGTATACGGATGGAAGCGCGTCACACTAATAGATTAGTTTTTTTTCCACTAAAATGGAGCAGCACCAATTAGAGAAAAATGTGAAGGATGAGGCAGTGACACACGCTCAGCAGACTACAACCGGCAGTGGTTGAAGTACAAACTGGAGCGTAATCTGCACTCACAAAATGAAAAGCTCACAGACTACAGTGAACACTGAAACACAACTATTCACTATCTGTGAAAAGCTCCTTTGTGTAGTTCTATAGTGTTTGCAACCAATGTATTGTATACGGATGGAAGCGCGTCACACTAATAGATTAGATTTTTTTCCACTAAAATGGAGCAGCACCAATTAGAGAAAAATGTGAAGGATGAGGCAGTGACACACGCTCAGCAGACTACAACCGGCAGTGGTTGAAGTACAAACTGGAGCGTAATCTGCACTCACAAAATGAAAAGCTCACAGACTACAGTGAACACTGAAACACAACTATTCACTATCTGTGAAAAGCTCCTTTGTGTAGTTCTATAGTGTTTGCAACCAATGTATTGTATACGGATGGAAGCGCGTCACACTAATAGATTAGATTTTTTTCCACTAAAATGGAGCAGCACCAATTAGAGAAAAATGTGAAGGATGAGGCAGTGACACACGCTCAGCAGACTACAACCGGCAGTGGTTGAAGAACTAACTGGAGCGTGATCTGCACTCAAAAAATCAAAACCTCACAGACTGCAGTGAACACTGAAACACAACTATTCACTATCTGTGAAAAGCTCCTTTGTGTAGTTCTATAGTGTTTGCAACCAATGTATTGTATACGGATGGAAGCGCGTCACACTAATAGATTAGATTTTTTTCCACTAAAATGGAGCAGCACCAATTAGAGAAAAATGTGAAGGATGAGGCAGTGACACACGCTCAGCAGACTACAACCGGCAGTGGTTGAAGAACTAACTGGAGCGTGATCTGCACTCAAAAAATCAAAACCTCACAGACTGCAGTGAACACTGAAACACAACTATTCACTATCTGTGAAAAGCTCCTTTGTGTAGTTCTATAGTGTTTGCAACCAATGTATTGTATACGGATGGAAGCACGTCACACTAATAGATTTGATTTTTTTCTAATATAATGGAGCTGCACCAATTCCACTAAATAAAATAAAAAAAAAAAAAAAAAAAAGTGACACGTGCAGATGCCTACAAACAGCGGTGGATGCAGAGCAAACTGCAGCGTCACCTGCACTGTCACACACACACCTTGCACAGAGCTGTTAAAACAACACTGGCAAAATGAAGCTTTACACAGCGGTTGGTAAACTAGCCTGCCTCAAGCACAGTAGTACACAAAATCGCAATATCTAACTGTCCCTCAGGTTAGCAGAGTAGCGTTCTGTCCCTTACTGAGTTCACAGCACAGTGACGCTAAAATGGCGGCGGCGCCTTTTATAGTGCATTCTGACATCATTTCAGCAGCCAATCACAGCCATGCCATTAGTTAAGATGACCGCAGCATTACAGGATGTGCCCACACTTCGTAGGATTCCTCATTGGCTGACTAAAATCACATTGCCTCTCAAAGAATTATGGGAACTTCCGATTCCGGTATACGATATGGAAAAAGTATCGGAATTAAGTATCGGAATTCCGATAACGCGAATATCGGCCGATACCCGATACTTGCGGTATCGGAATGCTCAACACTACTGATGATGTTTTGAAGTCAGACATTCATTGTCTATACAATAAAAATGGTGTACATACTGTTACTTATCCATCATTAATGGATTCAGATATGTACTTGTATGCTTTTATGTACAACCGTATAGCAGATTCCTTAACTAATTTATTTTGTGGTTTGCATTGCTGTTCAACATGTTAATGTATGTGTTTATGTTTGTCAATTCTTTATTTATCTAGATATTAGTTTAAATGAAATCATCATCTTATGGTAGTAAAGGTTATCTTTCTCTTGTTTGAAGTATAGACATTTAAAATTGACAGGTAACAAGGAAATTACCTGATCTAGTATTTAAACATCCTCCTTGACCCTGGGCTCCAACACCGCCAGTTGTTGCTCGGAAGTGCTGTTAGCACAGTCAACACTTGCTCCTGTGTTACTGGGGTTCAGTAACGTCAGCTGGTCCTCGGTTGTGCCATTGGCTCTTTTCCTTCTGCTGCCCCTCCGGGTTCCAGTACCGTCAGCTGGTTCTCCGCAGTGCCTTTGGCCTAGGTGCCTCCATGTCGGTATCCGAGTTCCAGCAACGTCTGCTGGTCCTTGGTAGTGCTTTGGAGCACAGGTACCTCCTGCTTAGTAACCGTGTCCCAGTAACGTCAGCTGGTCCTCGGTTGTGCCATTGGCTCTTTTCCTTCTGCTGCCCCTCCGGGTTCCAGTACCGTCAGCTGGTTCTCCACAGTGCCTTTGGCCTAGGTGCCTCCATCTCGGTATCCGAGTTCCAGCAACGTCTGCTGGTCCTTGGTAGTGCTTTGGAGCACAGGTACCTCCTGCTTAGTAACCGTGTCCCAGTAACATCAGCTGATACAAGATTGTGCTACAAATACAAGATACGGAACAAGAGACACAAGAACAATAAGCAGAAGATCTAAAAGCAGAAGAACAT
The DNA here is from genome assembly GCA_033576555.1 of Oophaga sylvatica. NCBI lineage: Eukaryota > Metazoa > Chordata > Amphibia > Anura > Dendrobatidae > Oophaga > Oophaga sylvatica. Next base: position 8,909 of record JARQOD010003685.1, on the reverse strand, counting down.
GAAGTATAAGACCAAAATGAAGAGCAAAATATATGCTCTAAATTCTAAGCAGAAGAAGACTAAGCAGTGTATGGGGGTGAGTCCGTTCCTCCTCGTGGTGCCCTGGAAAATGCCTGCTGCTGCAGGCTAAACTGAACACGGACAAATACTGTTGTAATTTAAATCTTTTGTGACAGCAAGAACGGAAGGATGAAAAATTCATACTTTGACAGATTACAAGTACAGGATTCTCAGTCACAAATAAGAATATGATGAAGAAGATGAAGCAGAATATGAATAAGAATAATAGTTTAATAAGAAGAATATGAGTAATGTTAACAAAGATGAATAGCAAGAAGTTTAAGAAGAAGATAAAGAAGGTGAAGATGAAGAATAATTTGATGAAAAAGATGATGCTGCAGAAGATTATGAAGGAGAAAGTGTGTGAAAAGTTAAAAAGGTGAAGATGAAGAGCATGGAAGTTGTGTAATATACATATTTGCCAAAATAGAAAAAACGTTAACAACATTGTCAATTTCTTCGTCAATCCGAACATCTTTAAAAAAAAAAATATTGATGCTATTCCATTTGATTGGGTTAAACATCTATGCCTTTAATGTCTCCTCAACCTTCCCCAATACATTCTACATTACTCTTTCTTGTTTTCCTTCATGTACAATTAACCAACAAGGCAAGAATGGGTTTTTTTTAATTTCGATATTTTGTTCCCATAGACTTACATGGGACTTCCGGTATCGGTATCGGGTATCGCCGATATTTTAATGTTATCGGCGATACCATTCCGATTCCGATACTTTTGGATATCGGAAAGTATCGCTCAACTCTAGTGGTAGGTAGTAGTGCGATGGGGTGGTGGAGGATTTGTGAGCGTGAAGGAGAGAATGTTGTGGTCAGACAGTGGAAGCGGTGAGTTATTTAGGTGGGAGATTGAACAGAGGCGGACAAAGACCAGGTCAAGGGTGTTAGCATCCTTGTGTGTCTCAGAGGTTGAAAGCTGTGAGAGGCCTAGAGAAGTGGTTAGTGATAGAAGGAAGATAGAGGAAGACATTGCCCCAACGGTACAAACAGGATGGAGAGTTAGGCTGCAGACTCGGTTGCCTGTAGCCTCCAGTTTGCCACCTGTTTGGAGCAGTTGTCTTCCAAAAGTCAAAACGTGCGCTCCCAGGACTTGCACTGCGTGGTCCTTTTTGGTCACACTTGTAGATGATATTTGCTATGTCAAATGCTAGCTGTGTAATCAAAAAGTAAAAAGAGGTAAAAGTGTCATTAACCTCAATACCACTAATATGTGGAAACATGTGCGGACAAAGCACGTAGTTGAGTTACAAAGACACACTGGAGATGTAGGCCAACCTACAGCAGCACCTACATCTTAAGGTCGTGTTGAAGCCTCTTCATCAAGCTCACACACAGCTGGTTCTGCTTCCTCACAGGATCGCCATGGAAGAACCTCGGTCACTGTTGTCCAGAGACAAAGTGTTATTTTACCCACAGCAGCAAGTTCCCTGTCATCCTCACACTCCAAGGCCACAAAACAGCCATCGGTAGCACAGGCATGGGATAAAAGACAGCCATACTCGGCAAACCATCCACGAGCACAGGCTCTGAATGCTGGCATTGCAAAACTCGTGTCCCTTGAAATGCTGTCATTCAGGCTGGTGGAGACTGACAGTTTCCGTAACTGAATATCATTGTCAGTCCCACAATACAATGTGCCAAGCACATTTCATTTCAGCAGGCAAGCCATCCCTGGTCAGCAAAAGCATGTTGATGGAAAAATTAAACATGCGCTACTAAACGCCGTCAGTAGCAAGGTCCACCTGACCACCGATGCGTGGAACAGTACCCATTATTATGATCTGCTACAAGCACTAAGGAAAGAAGGAAATTCTGTCCCTACAATAGAACTAAGCTGAATCCCTACGATGTAACGGGGAACCTGATCCTGCGACCAGACCCGCTAAAGTCCTCAGCTAGTCTGAACAAAGACCTATAGTTGCGAGGGAGGAATCCCTACAAGATCTAGGGACTGGGAGAAAAGGTGGACACCTCCTAACAGAAATTGTAGCAGTGATAATTAAACAGAAAACAAAATACTTAGAGATCCTAACATCAAGCAAAACTGACTGAGTAAGGCACCTAAGCACTCGGCTAGCTTAAGAGTAGATAATACAATGAAGTCCAGCAAAGCCAGAAGGGCGGATCCAGACTAAATAGGGAAAAAAGGTCATGTGACAAGCAAACTGAAACAAAACCTAACAAGAGGGTTCTAACACCCATGGCCAGGGACGATACCTTTCCCTCACTGCCCATTGGGTCAATGTTGGTGAGCCGGGTACTGATCTTGCGTTTGGCGCTGTACATGTTCTGCCAACTCCAAGGATTGCAGGAATCAAGTCTGTACACATTGACTCCTCCTCCTACTCCAGTTCCTCAGAATCATCGCTGCAGGACCCGTCACGGTCTACCTCCACATGTACCCGTGAACGCTAACCTGTTGCGACCGATATGAGCACAGCCGTGGCCAAACGTCAACAGGCCGTCCTGAAATTAATTTCCATGGGGAATGGAAGCCACACAGCGCAGGAGCTCTGGAATGCCATCAAGCAGGAGAGCGACGTGTGGTTTTTGTTAGCGAATTTCCAGCCAGGATTGGTAGTGTGTGACAATGGCCGAAATCTGGTGGCAGCTCTGGGCCTTGGCAACCTCACTCACATACCATGTCTGGCACATGTGCTCAACTTGGTCGTGCAGAGTTTTTTGAGGGACTATCCGGATCTTGATGCACTGCTGCACAAGGTCCGCCTACAGTGCGCTCCCTTGCGACGTTCCAGCATGGCCAGATCGCTGATTGCAGCTCTGCAACGCTGATTTTGCCTTCCTGAACATCGCATCATATGTCATGTACCCACCAGCTGTAATTACACGTTACATATGTTGGAGCGGTTGTGTGAGCAGCAGCCAACGGTAATGGAGTATCAGCTGCATCAGGCGCAATCAACTCGCAATTTGTGCCGTTCACACTTCACCAGTACTGAGTGTGCCTCTATAATCATAATAATAATCTTTATTTATATAGTGCCAACATATTCCGCAGCGCTTTACAGTTTAACAGTTTCAGAACACAAGTCATAAGTAACAACGTTAACAATACAATAATTAAAGCAATATAAGCCACCCCTGCTCGTGAGAGCTTACAATATACAATGAGGTGGGGGATATACAAAGTACAGGTGTTTATATACAATGGTGTATTTACAATGATGGTCCAGCCATTTTGAGTGAGTGATGAAAGGATGGAGATAGTGAATGGGCTACACACACAGACTTACACATAGAATGACTTTGATTAGTGAATGTGATAGGCCGCTGTGAACAAATGTTTTTTGAGTGAGCACCTGAAACCATGCTAATTGCGGATAGTCCTAATTTCTTGGGGTAGAGCATTCCAGAGGATTGGCGCAGCACGGGAGAAGTCTTGGAGTCGGGAGTGGGAGGTACGGATTAGTGCAGAGGTTAGTCGAAGGTCGTTTGCAGAGCGCAGCAGTTGGTTAGGCCGATAGATAGAAATGAGTAAGGAGATGTAGGGGGGTGCTGCACTGTGGAGAGCTTTGTGGGTGAGAACCAGTACTTTGAATCGGATACTATAATGAATGGGCAGACAGTGCAAGGACTGGCGAAGGACTCTATGAAGGACATCTGCCACATTTTGCGTGCGTTTGATGACTCAACGCGGATGGCGAGTGCAGATGATGCACTAGTCAGCCTGACTGTCCCCCTTATCTGCTTGCTTAAAAAAACACTGCAAGCACTAACGGATGAGGTTTGGGAAGAGGTGGAGGATGAGGAGTCACAAATTCCATCACCTTCTGGACAGTCAGCGCAATGTGGTTCCTCACAAAGGGCTGGGCAGGGCTCACTTTGTGAGGAGGAGTCAATGGAGGAGGAAGACATCGCTCCAGAGGGAGGTACACAACGCTGTAGTCAGTATGTATAGCGAGGGTGGGGTGATGCAGAGCAGGCAGAGATGACGCCTCTTGCAGGGGACAGCGTTTCTTGGCCAGTTGGGAGTCTGCAGCACATGGTTGATTTCATGCTGCAGTGCCTGAGAAACGACCGCCGCATCGCCCACATTCTCACCACGTCTGATTATTGGGTGTCCACCCTCCTAGACCCTCGCTACCGGTACAAGTTACAAAGCCTCATCACACCGTTGAACCGTGAGCGTAAAATGCGGCAGTACCAACACACACTGGTGCAATACATAATGTTCTCCATTCCAGCTGAGAGCACTGCTGCTGCTACTGCTTTACAAAGCAGCTCTGTGCGTCGAGGCAGTGGAGACAGCTCTGCAACAAGAGGGAGCACAAGCAGCGCCTCTGCACAGGGCAAGATATTATGATTTGGTAGCTGAGGAGAGCAGGCAAAAAAGGCAATACACCAGAGAGGTTGGAATCTATGGGATTGCAGTACCCTGAATAACCAGCACAACTAAAGGCAGCCGTGGAGCGTACCTACGTTGGTCCTAGACGCCTCGTCACAGCCTGAGAAGCTAACTACACCTAAAGACAGAAAGAGGAAAACTATCTGCCCCGGAGCAGATCCCCAAAGAAAATAGAAAGCCCCCAAACATGTAATGGCGGTTAGACAAGAGGAAAATACAGACACAGACACAAAATAGTATGATCAAATGTTGGTGCCCAAACTTCCTAAATAGAAAAGGATAGGAAGGGCACTTACTGCAATCGAAAAAAAACACTGAAAAGTAACAACTATACTAATTACAAAAACAGCTGAGATCACATGACCTCTACCACCTAAATTAGTTCTCTGGTGTAACCAAAAATAAACAGCAGCCACTGAAAAACTGGAAAAGGCAAATGAACAAACAACAGTGGCTGAACTAAACTGAGAGGAGCACGAGCCCCCAAGGGGACCCGGCAGACCCCACAGAAGTGCATTACAAAATGCAAAAAACAAGCACAAAAAAATAAAATAAGACAATGTCTTATCTGTTAGCAAAACATGCAAAGATGAGACCAGAACAATTGATCACCGGCAACCGTGATGGGAGGGAACCTCCCTTATATAAGACCAGTCACTAACAACGGATCTCCAATCTTCACAATCTTCACTGGATAGTTCTGTACTGTTTGTAACCACCAGAGGGAGATTGTTCTCAGAATTCATTTTTAGCACATTCACAACAGCAAGACCAGTATGTTTCAAATGTGGCGAAGTTTTGTGGCAGCGCCACCAATGTCTACACCATCCGAGACGGCTCCAGTCAGCAGGAGGCAACGTTTCCGTAAGATGGTGACAGACTACATGTCTTGCCCTCTCAGTGTATTCCCAGATGGCTCTTCCCCATTCAAGTTTTGGGTCTGTAAGCTGGATACATGGCAATAGCTTAGCCAGTATGCATTGGAGGTGCTGGCTTGCCCTGCTGCCAGTGTATTATCGGAGCGCTTCTTTAGTGATGCAGGTGGTGTACTAACAGACCGTCGCATGCGACTATCCTCCGATAATGTAGATCGGATTCATTTTCTGAAAATGAACAAGTAATGGATCTGGCCTGAATTTGACTGGCCGGTTTCAGATTACATAACTGGTTGGCAACGTTATCCATGTCTCCTGTTATGTTCATCTTTCTACCACCTGAACTCTACTCCCTGGGCTACAACACTGCCAGTTGCTGCTCAGACGTGTCGTGTCCACAGACCAATACACAAGCTATAGTGTTAGTGTGGTTCAGTAACGCCTGCTGTTCCCCTGCTGTGTGTCTGGCAAAAATGAATGCTGCTAACTCCAAATTAAACTTCAAACATCTCATACTAGGCCTCTGCCTACACCCTTCTTGACCCTGGGTTTCAACACCGCCAGTTGCTGGTCACAAGTGTTGGATGCACAGCTCAAAACAATCGCTGATGTTTTTGTGGGGTTCAGTAACGCCTGCTGTTCCCCTGCTGTTTGTCCGGCAAAAATTAATGCTAGCTAGATACACATGTTGAATAAAACATTACATGTTAAAGTGGCTACTGCTACACATAGATAAGAGGCTACACCCTTAGTTCTAAGCTGTAAACAAGTGAAAATTATTAGTCTTTGTCACAAATCTGTAACACAATAATTGTGAGCTATTACTGCAGATATCCACATGTTGAACACAAATACTAACACAAAAGCCTACCTATGCTATAGGGTACTGATGGTGAACCTTCTCACTACATAACTTAGACAAATCAAACTCACAGCATGCCTCAAATGCTGCAATGTTGGAAGTGCATAATTTGGTTAGAACTTTGACAACACCTGCAGTGCGAAGGTTAGCCTTCAGTGTTCTTGGCTTTTACATAAAAGCATACAAGTAAATATAATAATCCATTGCTGATTAAGGGACGTGATGTACACCTGTAATATTGTGCAAACAATTGATGTAGGACTAGTCCTCTTCAACATTACTTATATTTGTGTCATTAGAAAAAATACATATTTAATTACAAATTTAACAACCCATATCATAAAGGTCCATCATGTAAACATGAGAATTGGTAACAAAAATCATGCATTACCTTGTTAAAGTCAATAGTGCGTAGTCACAATAGCAAAATATATACCTGAAAGTGGTGCTGAAACAACGACAACTGATAGAAAAGGTGAATGATATCTACTTATCAGACTGAATAGCGACACATGTACAATGTCGATATAATACTGTAGCTTAACAAAAAGGCTGTTTGCAACCAATGTATTGTATACGTATGTAAGCACGTCAGACTAATAGATTTGATTATTTTGAAATATAATGTAGCAGCAACAATTAGAGAAAAATGTCAAGGATGAGACAGTGAGACACGCTCAGCAGAGTACAAGCAGCAGTGTTTGAAGAACTAACAGGAGCGTGATCTGCACTCAAAAAAAAAAAAACCTCACAGACTAGAGTGAACACTGCACACAACTGTTCACTATCTCTGAAAGCCTCCTTTGTGGGTTTCTATACTGTTTGCAACCAATGTATTGTATACGGATGGAAGCACGTCACACTAATAGATTTGTTTTTTTTAAAATATAATGTAGCAGCAATAATTAGAGAAAAATGTCAAGGATGAGACAGTGAGACACGCTCAGCAGAGTACAAGCAGCGGTGGTTGAAGAAATAACTGGAGCGGGATCTGCACTCCAATAATGAAAACCTCAGATTACAGTGAAAACTGCACACAACTGTTCAGTATCTGTGAAAGGCCCGTTTGTGTACTTCTATATTGTTTGCAACCAATGTATTGTATACGGATGGAAGCACGTCACACTAATAGATTTTTTTTTTTTTAAATATAATGTAGCAGCAATAATTAGAGAAAAATGACAAGGATGAGACAGTGAGACACGCTCAGCAGAGTACAAGCAGCAGTGTTTGAAGAACTAACAGGAGCGTGATCTGCACTCAAAAAAAAAAAAACCTCACAGACTAGAGTGAACACTGCACACAACTGTTCACTATCTCTGAAAGCCTCCTTTGTGGGCTTCTATACTGTTTGCAACCAATGTATTGTATACGGATGGAAGCACGTCACACTAATAGATTTGTTTTTTTAAAAAAAGAGAATGTAGCACCACCAATTATAGAAAAATGTCAAGGATGAGACAGTGAGACACGCTCAGCAGAGTACAAGCAGCGGTGGTTGAAGAAATAACTGGAGCGGGATCTGCACTCCAATAATGAAAACCTCAGATTACAGTGAAAACTGCACACAACTGTTCAGTATCTGTGAAAGGCCCGTTTGTGTACTTCTATATTGTTTGCAACCAATGTATTGTATACGGATGGAAGCACGTCACACTAATAGATTTGTTTTTTTTTTAAATATAATGTAGCAGCAATAATTAGAGAAAAATGTCAAGGATGAGACAGTGAGACACGCTCAGAAGAGTACAAGCAGCGGTGGTTGAAGAAATAACTGGAGCGGGATCTGCACTCCAATAATGAAAACCTCAGATTACAGTGAAAACTGCACACAACTGTTCAGTATCTGTGAAAGGCCCGTTTGTGTACTTCTATATTGTTTGCAACCAATGTATTGTATACGGATGGAAGCACGTCACACTAATAGATTTGATTATTTTGAAATATAATGTAGCAGCAATAATTAGAGAAAAATGTCAAGGATGAGACAGTGAGACACGCTCAGCAGAGTACAAGCAGCAGTGTTTGAAGAACTAACAGGAGCGTGATCTGCACTCAAAAAAAAAAAAACCTCACAGACTAGAGTGAACACTGCACACAACTGTTCACTATCTCTGAAAGCCTCCTTTGTGGGCTTCTATACTGTTTGCAACCAATGTATTGTATACGGATGGAAGCACGTCACACTAATAGATTTGTTTTTTTAAAAAAAGAGAATGTAGCACCACCAATTATAGAAAAATGTCAAGGATGAGGCAGTGAGACACGCTCAGCAGAGTACAAGCAGCAGTGGTTGAAGAACTAAGTGGAGCGTGATCTGCACTCCAAAAAAAAATACCTCACAGACTACAGTGAACACTGCACACAACTGTTCACTATCTGTGAAAGGCTCCTTTATGTAATTCTATAGTGTTTGCAACCAATGTATTGGATACGGATGGAAGCGCGTCACACTATAATTTCAATTGAATGGAGCAGCAAGAATTACAGTAAAGAAAAAAAAAAGAGTCTGTGAGTGACACGTGCAGATGCCTACAAACAGCGTTGGATGCAGAGCAAACAGCAGCGTCACCTGCACTCACACACACACACCTTGCAGAGCTGTTAAAACAACACTGCAAGGCAAAAGTAAGCTTTACACAGCGGTTGGTAAACTAGCCTGCCTAGAGCACAGTACACAAAATCGCAATCTCTAAGGCTGTGGTTCCACGGTCCGGAACCACAGCGC